>PVJH01011889.1:0-66792 GCA_004026705.1 Nesogale talazaci | reverse complement strand
GTGGGTCCCTGGGCGCACGGACATGAATTGGGACTTTGCTTCCCCAGCCACCATCCCAGCCCCTGGAGGGAGCGGCTTCCTGTGATTGCAATGCTGCTATTTTGAGTAATGAGATGGGGCGCTTGCACAGCGAGAGGTAGATTTTCCTGGGTTCATTTAAATTGTATGTAAATGAGCTGTTATTAGTTGACAAACGGGGGTGCCCACCTCAAAGGTCTGCCTTTTCCGATCCACACCCATTGGCGGGGACGCACCCTCACTGCCCCGTAGCCCTGTGCGACACATAGCGACCCAGGAGGGTGGAGCTGCCTTTGTGAGGTTCAGAGACCATCACACTTTACCAGGAGGAGACAGCCTCGTTCTTCTGCCACGGGGCAGCTGATGGGCTCAAACTGCCCCAACTGAAGGCCCACGATGCCATCAGGGTGCATTTGGGAAGGCGCCCATAAAGTGTTGCACACCTCGCTCCTTCCTTGAGTAGATGGCATGGATTCCCTTTGATTTCCAGTGGGCTTGACATTTCTTTGGGCCTCATCCTAAGGAAAGCATCCTGATGGGGTCCTGGACCCAGTGGAATTCACAGTTCAAGCCCACAACCCGCTCAGGGGAAGAAAGATGAGACTTCCACTCCAGAATGATTCCGTTTCAGAAACCCCGAGGAGTAGTTCTGCTCTGTCTTAACAGGTCTTGTCAGTTGGCATGGACTTGATGGCACTGTATGTGGGTTTGGGGCCCATCCTAGGACAATGGAGTTCTGGAGGTGCAATGGGGTAGGTGTTTCCTGCCAACCACGAGATCAGCAGTTCAAACCTACCAGTCTTCCTTGGGAGTTTCTACTCCCAGAAAGATTTATAGACTTGGAAGCCCACAAGGGCTGTTCCATCCTGTCTTACAAGAGGGCAATGAGTTGGAATTGACTTGATGAGTGAGGTGTTTTTTTTTCCTTTTCTTAGCTTAAGTCAACATGGAGAGAGCTGATAGTGGCGAGAAAAACAAAAAACAAAACCCCGATTGCCATCAAGCCAATTCCAAACTCATAGGACCCCTATAGCCCGAGTCAGACTGGCTTTGGGTATCTGAGGCAGGGCCCTATCTACTAGGGAGCCTGGTGGGTGGCACGTTTGGCTGCAAGGGCACCAGTTTGAAACCACCAGCTACACCGTGGGAGAAAGAAGGAGGCTGTCAACACCCACAAAGAGTGACTGTCTCCGGAAGCCGCCAGGGCGGACCCATCCTGTCCCACAGGCTCATTGAGACTTGGCATCGACTCCAGGGCAGCTTGAAGAAGGTTTTGTCAGCTGGAATTGATAAGACTAAAATGAGTCCTGATAGGGTTTTTGGATTCTCATAGAGACTTCATGGGGATTCTTCTGTACTGCCGGTGATTCCCATATCATTTTCCCCAGCCCTCCCCTCACGTCAGGCAAGGACCAAGTGCCGGGCCTATTTTGTGAGCGTCCAGTGGTCCCGGTGATCCCCGGTGATGTTTACAAACTAAGGAAAGAGCTGACACCTGGCATTGCCCTTCCCAGCTCTCTTCAGCAGGATGGCAGGTCAATGGGAAATTCTGGGCTACCAGGGGAAGGCGCCAACACATACATTACAAAGAAGAAAATTAGCCGACACCAATCTGGTCCCAGGGCCACTTGCCAGCACAAGGTTTCCATAGTGACGGAACGCCCCGTGGTCTCCCCTGAGTATTCGACTGGTGGATTTTTTTTCTTCCCCTTTTCCTTTTCAAGGCAAGTTCTCAAAACGGATTCAAATATTATGATATGTGCCTCTGCGTGCTAGGTGGGAGACACCGTCGTGGTGCCAACTGGGGTGGCTTTTTAAGACATACATCTCTCTTTCTTCAATGGGCTCCGCCTGGAAGGTGAACTTCTTCACAGCAGACGCCTTTGACATCAAAGTTGAGGTGGTACACGATGTCGTGACAATGGCATACAAGTTGTCAAACAACTGAAGAAAGTCTCAGAGTCACTGCCATTGAGTTGATGCTACCTCACAGGGACTCTGAGGGTGGGGGAGACCTACTCCTGTGGTTTCTAAGGCTGATTCTTTACAGGAGTAGAAGGCCTTGTCTTGATCTTGTGGAGCGGCTGGTGATTTCAAACTGTTGACCTTGTGGTTAGCAACCCAATGTGAAACCACTGTGCAACAAAAAAAGCAAAAAAGGGACCTTATTAAACCAAAGCCTTGTTTTAATCCTCCCGTGATCTTGATATTTTCTGTTGGGCTGCTAACCCAAGACTGGCAGTTCAAAACTACTAGAAGCTCCTCGGAAGAAAGGTGAAACTTTCTACTCCCTAAAGAATTAGAGTGTTACCTTAGCCTCAAGCAGTGGTTCTCAACCTGTGGGTCGCGACCCCTTTGGGGGGTGTCAAAAGACCCTTTCACAGAGGTTCCCCAATTCATAACAGTAGCAAAATGATAGTTATGAAGTAGCAACAAAAGTAATTTTATGGTTTTGGGGGGGTCACCACAACATGAGGAACCGTACGAAAGGTTTGTGGCATTTAGGAAGGCTGAGAACCACTGTCTTAAAGGCTCACTCTGAGTTGCAATGAACGCAAAGGCAATGAGTTTGGGCTTTGGACCCTCTGGTCTGGTTGAGATGTGGTTTATCAAGGCTGTATTTGATTTAATAGGTGGGAATGAGATTAGCATCTATTGAAAATTCACTCTATATATTCCCGCCCTGGCCAAGCAGGGCATGTGTTTTAGATTCATTCTATGGTGGCAAAAATAAGACTCAGAGTGCTAAGTGGGCCTGCTCATGGTCATTCTGTGTGGGAGGGGGATGGAAATGAATTTTGAGTTTTTCATTTCAAAGTGCTCTCCCCACCCCACCCTCCCTGCCAGCTAATGTCATTGGGTAGTGTCCACAAATGGTCTGTGCTTGTCTAGGAACTGGAAGGTCAGTGGTATGAATCCATCCAGCAGCACGTGGAAGAAAGGCCTGGGGATCTGTTTTTGCAGCTCACACCAATGGGGTCATGACTTGTGTATGGTGTCCATGAGCTGGGAGCACAGGGCCATTTCTGTGCTTGTTCAGCTACTTGACTTCATTCCCAACTGCTCTTTCTGTTTCTTCTCTTAACGTCACCCTGTCTATACCTCCTCTTCTCTTTGGATGATTTATTTAATCTGCTTAAGCAAATGTCATTCCCTGCCTCTGAGGAAAAAAAGTGGCCAGTCCCGCACCCCCCACCCCCTTACCTTGGACCTGCCCTTTCTCTCTAAATCCCCATACAGATTTGGTTAAACTGTTTGGTCTCTGAAGGGGCCTGGGCAGTGTAGGAGGCTACACATGGGGTTATTGGCCACCAGCCTCTCTGGAGGAGAAAAATGGGACTTCTGACTCCTGTGAAGAGTTATAGTATTGTCCTATGGCATTGCTCTGGATAGCAGTGAGTTTGTTTGTTTTGGTCCTCCTGGTAGTCACTTTGCTCTTTGAGCTCTCTGTAAGAGGAGCAGACTCTGAAGCTTGCGCTACAGTAGGTAGAATCTAGGAGCCCACCGTGCCCCATCTCGGTTTCACATTGACCCCTTTGCTTGGAGGGGATATTTCCAAAACAAGTATGAGAAATATAAGTGCCTTTGCAAAACGTTCAGTTGCCTTGAACCAAGAGGAGATAAGAGATACCGTTCTGGGTTTGCATCACCCTGACCTTAACCTTGGGCCAGGATTACAAATGGGGGTCTTGGGCTTCAGACCAAGGGAGAACATAGTGAACTCGAGGATGATAAGGTTTACAAGGCCTGTGCTTTCAGGAAATCCTGAAGTCGTGGCAGAAAACCACTGGGGATGAAAAAGCCCTGCAAGTGCTTCAGTTTGGCTCATAAATTTGGTCCAACCATTTCTTTTTTTTTTTTTGGGGGGGGGGCTCACTGTCCTCTGGTGGTGGGAGTAGGAGGCCCAGCCTTGCTGCTGGATTTGAACCTCCAACCCAGTGGGCTGCAGTCGGTCCAACCATTTCAAAAACACTTTTCATATATATTACCATGCTGGTGGTAGGTGGGTGAGCACGAGGTAGACTAATTTATAGAAGCTTATGCTGAATATTGATGATTTCAGTCATATTGGGTCACCACACTATAGGAAATAATGCAGCCTTTTAACAGTAACACCTATAGTGACTATACTTCATGGTCCTCATGTTCTACTGATACACATTGCTGTCTCATCTTGTCTTTGAGTTGAGATCCAGACCACTCAGCACTGGGAAGTCCCTAGCATAAACCCACTCCTCAATGAGACACCAAGGTCTCAGTGTCTTGGAGGACATCTAGACCTAGATCTAAAAAATTTACAATGAAAGTGTAGCATTTTAAAAAAAGTATGGAGATGGGAAAGCAGGACACCAGGACTGAACTGAACATGCAAAGACAAGAAAATCCTTAAGAATCCTAGAGACACAGATTACATAGACTCCCCCAGAGTCATCATGGGGCTGGGTGGGAATGGATGCTCCAGCCCATCTTACAGGGTGGGATGGATGTCCATGGAATCCTGTGAGAGAAGCTTTTAGAAGGCATGGGGGCTTTTAGAAGGAAAAAGGAAGCCTAGTGTGAATTCTTACTTTCTTTTACATTGTCCTCTAATCCCTCAAGAAGAAAGTCTTGGTTCAAGGCTCATGAGTTTCAATACCACACTTGGCTAACTTCCCATCATAACCAAGAGAAGAGATCTCAACTTTGAGATCAAGGCAGGGCTCAAAGCATTGTTTTATTGTCAGCCTGCTTTCATCCATCCATCCATCCATCCATCCATCCATCCACCCATCCATCCTCATCTATCCACCTATCTATCACCTGCACTCTGGTGGAACTATGAGGTAAGAACTGGACTGCTCACCTCAAGGTCAAAAGTCAATAGAACCCACCAGCTTCTCCAGGGAGAAAAAGAGACCACTTTTGTAAAGATTTGCATCCTCAGAAATTCTTTATAGGGTCTGAGTGGAAACCAGCAAGATGGCACTGGGATCCATCCATCCATCTACCCACTCCCCTACCCACTTTTCATCCCTCCCTCCCTTCTTTCCAGACTCCCTCCCACCCTCCTATTTTATACCGCTAACTTGCATTTTTGTAAGCAATATGCCCATCACATTGCTCCTCAGTTGGTCTCGACTCACTGCGACCCGGTGGGACAGAATGGGGCTGTTCCTTTGGATTTCTGAGACCGTCAATCTCTATGAGGTCAGACAGTCTCAGCTTCCTCCTGTGTAGTGGCTGGTGGGTTTTAACCAACAACCTAGTCTCAGCTGCCCAAAACATAACCCACTACATTAACAGGTTTCTATTAGGTGAGTGGCCAAAGTCCCCCTTTTAATGCTGATAGTGATTATAAGAAAACAATAACAAAAGGGCTATACATGTATGGCAACAAGTATGGATGTGCCATTTGTATGAAATTAGAGAAGCATTGTGATGATACTAATTCTTAAGTTCACTGCATGCTGGGAGCATGTGTCACACACACGCATCACTTAGTATTCTATGAGATAGAGTGCTATGTGATTTTGACATTGGGTGAACTTTCAAACCTTTGGGAACTGCTTCCAGTTGTCCTTGTCACTGCTGCTGCTGCTGCTGCTCCCTGAACTGCTGGCAGAGCTCAGAGGATTGGGTGGCAGCAGTAGCATCATTGGGAGTGCAGCGAAGAAGGAGGGGGAAAGGATGGGGTGCAGAGGGAGCAGAGTTCCTGCAACATGTGCACTGTTCCACCCACCGGAGCACTGGGAGCAGCCCAGGCACTCTGTAAACTCCAGCACCGCTGCCTGCCCACCAGACATAGCGTGAGAGAGCCCTTCCCTGAGCGTTATTCCCTGCCTCTTGTGCCTGTATCCTGCCTGCCGCCCAGTGCTGGACGTGGGCTCTTTAAAACCAACAAATCAAACCTGTCCTCAAACCCATAACAACCCTACCAAGGATTTCCAAGGCTGTAACTCTTTATGGCATCAGACAGCCTCATCTGTCTCCTGAAGGGTGGCTGGTGGGTTTGAATCTCCAACTTTGGGGTTAGCAGTCCAGTACCTCATCCCCAGCACTACCAGGGAAAACCAGTCACACAAGGGGAAAAGCTGTCCCTTCAAAACCCAACCCAACCGAAACAAACCAAACTTTCTGAGACCATGGACTGAAATACGGCTGGACATGATCCGAACAGACACCAAGGAACTCAACCCCGTGTGTGTGTGTGTGTGTGTGTGTGTGTGTGTGTGTGTGTTTGTCCTTGGTAACGCTCTCCTTTAAATGGGAAAAGTGAGACACAGCAAGTGTAGTTAATTTGCCCAGCATCCACATCTGGCAAGTGAGGGGCTCAGGACTTAAACCAGAGGCTTTTGTGCTGCAGGACACAAGCTTTGAGCCAGGTGCCTAGTCCACAACCCTATGGTTTGGGTACCTCAGTGACTAGAAATGAGTACCGTGAGTGTCCATCCACGAACTTGGACTGGAGAGAGCATTTGTCCGGCAGGATTTTCCCCAGAAAAGGGAGAGCACAAAGACCAACCCCAAACTCACAGCCCCAGCAGAGTGCCTGGGGGAAATGAACTCAATGGGAACCACCGGGCAGTCTCCGTAACCGCCCTCTCCAATTGCAGGGAGGCCCAAGGAAAGTCTGTCCTGGATTCTAACGCATCCCAGCTGGCCTTGACACCTCAAGTTGAGAATACCCGGGTTTTTATGTATCCAGAGAACTGTTTTAGGAAGATTTTATCCGGCCTTCACCTTGAAGACACATGGAAATCCTGCTTTTCAAAGGGAAAGTTCAGAAATAAGAACTGAAAGCAGGGATTACTGAAGATTCCTCACCAAAAAGAGAAAAGAAGGATTAGGGGATTGAAGAGTAAAAGATCAAAAAGACTTAACAGAAGAGGCTCTCAGCAGCTCCTGATGGAATGATGTATTTTTTTTTTTAAATTACTTAGCTATCGAGATTTCCAGACCATCCTCAATTAAACAGTGTTGAAGTAGGATTTAGAAATGGAAGGGGAAGGGCTGGGAGCTGAGACCCACTGTGACAGGCACTCAGAAATATATGATTCAGTTCTAGATGTTTTTGGTCCAGCAAAAATTCATTCTGTGCATTTTGACTTGGTTTTAATGAAAGCGTCGTTATGTGTGTGCACATATATAAATTTGCGTATAAACTTTTCAAAGCAGTTGACAGCGGTCCCACATGATCTTGACACTCATTCTGTGAAAGGGCGGGGGTGGTGAAGGAGTTATGCACTGGGCTGCTAACTGCAAAGTCAGCTTTTCAAAACCACCAGCTGATCAATGGGAGGAAAAAGAGGTTCTCTGCTTCTATAAAGAGTAACAGTCTCAGAAACCCACAGGGCAGTGCTAGCTCGTCTTATAGGGTCCCTTTGAACCGACTTGCTGGCAGTGATTTTTAAAAAAATTCATGTCAGCTTGCTGGGTCACATAGCCAGAGCTGATTTTATGTTTGCGGACACAGAGTTTAAGTAAGGTGCCCGGAAATCACATTGACCATGACACAGGGTCAGCATTTGACCAGATGATTTTGTTCTGTAGCTAAAAAATTGGCCGTTGGTGTTCACACGTACACCCCACTGAATCCCAACTCACAGCCATGGAGTTGATGTGAACTCGTAGCAGCCCTTTAGGCCAGGGCAGAACCGCCCTTATGGATTTGAGTCTGTCAGTATGCACAGGAGTGGAAAGCCACACCTTCAGCCCCAGAGTGGCTGGTGGTTTCAAACTGCTGACCTTTCTGCTAGCAGCCTACTGGGCAACCCACTGTGCCACTGGGGCTCCTATTTACATCGCCCAAGTCAGCACACAAGCCCTGGTCGTGCAGTGGTTATGCACTGGGCTGCGATCTGCATGGTTGGCAGTTCAAAACCGCCCACAGCCCTGAGGGAGAAAGACTGTTCTTCTTACTCCCATAAATGGTGATGCCTCAGAAACCACAGGGGGTTGCTATGGGCCAGCAGGGGCTCCCTGGCAGTGAGTTTGGTGTTTTTATCAGTCATCGCAAGGCACCAGAGTAATCAGGAAAACTCAGTGTGATTTTGGGAGGTGAGGCTGCGAGGCCTTTCCCAACACTCCTGGCAGAGCTGGAGCCATAGCCAGACAGGCCAAATGGTCCCTGCAACACCCCGGCAAGCAGACCCCAGGCAGGTCAGCCAGGTCCAGAGCTGGGTTCTGGTAGACACAGTGTCTGCACTTGTCAGACTCTTGGCCCAGTGCGAAAGACCAGCAAGAGAGGACACCATTAGAGCAAAGGCCACAGAAATGGACAATTGGAAAAGTGCCTGGTGGTATCTGAAGAAGCAAAAGCTCCTGTCATGCCAACTCATGTTGTGGTGTCTGATATGCTAAGGGTTAACCTCACCCATCTGTAAGGTTGTGGCCCTCAAGACCGTGCAGTTGCGAAGCAGAAGATGCAGATGTGTGCAGAGGGCTGGTGTGAGGCAGTAAGAAGCCGTGGGGATGTGATGGATGAGAGAGAGCACATCCTGTTCTAAAGGGAATCGCGTGTCTTCCTTCTAAATGATTCCACATGGAATGGTGGGGCCACCGGCGACAAGTGAGGTGGAACATCTGTATTCTCAAATATCTTTCTCTGATTTTTTCTCCCCTTTTCGTTAAGGCTGGCAACTAAGCCTCAAAATGTAAAGTGCCAGGCTTTCCTCTGAGGCCATTTGGAACTCCCTGGGTAATTTCTGGAAGCTACAAATGAATGTCATAATTGAACAACAGCCATGTAGAAAATCCTTCACTTTCATCATCTTATGCTTTCCTGATGGTAATGAGTGGTCATTGTCACCCACTGCATGATTTTCAATGGTCCTTTGATCATGGGTACCATTATCTAGTTGCTGTAATTATTAGGGACAGACTTATTACAACGCCCCAGATGTTCATAGGACTCCTTCCTGGAATTTGCTCAGCTCTGGGTGCCTTCCTACTTGGAAACAACCAGTCTAACTTGGACCACCCCACTGCCCCTCCCCCACCCCACTCAATTGTTAACATTTATCAGCACGGGACAAAGTCTTCTCTTTTAATCTGCTTATAATCTGTGTCCTCCCCCCAGAATACCAGTTCTTGGGGAATCCTGACATTGCTCCTATTTTGTCCAGTGCTCACCCCTCTTCACAGGCCACAAGGGGTTCATGCACCGGAAACCCACCAGCCGCCCACCCCCCGCCCTCCAAGTGGTCGAGGAAGATGCAGAAGTTTGCTTTTGCAAGGATTAGTGACTTGGAAATCCTCTGGGGGTGATTCTACCCTATCTGAATTGGCATCGGTGTTTGTTTTGTTGTGCTTTGTTGTTTTGGCAGAGCACACAGGAACCCTGGTGGTGTGACCCTGCAGTGCTTGGCTGCAAACCCAAAGATTCGGAAACACCAGGGGCCCCCGCGGGCTAAAGACCTGGCTGTGGACTCCTGGGAAGGTCAAAACAAAACAACTACAGTCAACTGAGCTTGGAGCGACCTTGTATCTGGTTTTTGGGCCTGTCCATCTTTGTAGGAGCATCCTTGTCCCACAGAGCAGCTGGTGGGTTCGAACCATTGATCTTGTGGTGAGTGCTCGCCACCCTCCAAGCTCTCCAAGGCTCAAGAAAACCCTACGGGGTCATATGACTCTTCACATGCAGTCGCTGCAGGCAGAGAACCGACTCTCTGATAACCACCACCACCACCACCATTAGAGTGGACAGCAAAAACAAGAGCGACGTTGCAGTACACAGCAAGAGGAGATAGCTAATAAACACGATGAATGAATTGATAACTGATTCTGCTGATGCAAACTACTAAGAGATAAGGACTATTCACCTCCTTTGCCTAAGACTTTGGGGGTCAAGCCTGCACGTGAAAATGAATCAAGTTTCTGTGAAAAAGGATCAGGTTTCTGTGACCAGAATTCTTGAAACCCATCACTCACTTGTTGCCATCAGTTGATGGTGACTCAAAGTGACCCTATAGGATGGGGTTTCTGATGCGGTAACGCTTCACAGGAGTGACTGGTGTTTACGAACCACTGACTTCGCACCTTGTGCTAACCATATCACCACAAGACCTCCTCTTTTTTTTTTTTTTGTGGGCATCACTGCCTCTGGTGGTCGTGGACACTACCCAGCCACTGCTGGATTTGAACCGCCAAGCTCGCGGGCTGCAGTTCCACACTCAACCACTTACGCCACCGGGCCTCAGCAAGACCTCCTCTTAAAACCAATAGAACGCTTCTAAGTTCACCTCCCTCCCACCACCCCGGCCCCGGCCAGCTGTTTACACCATGTCTAAGGTTAAGGCCCAGCAGGTCCCTGGGGTCCAAAGCTCAGTAAGGACAGAGATGGGTGGGGTGGGTTGAAGATTGCTACATGTTTGGTAGCATGGAAGATAGAAGAGGATAAAGTGGTTGCTCCAACAAAATTAGCATAACACAACACAAGACAACACAGCACAACAAAATCCCCAAACAAATACTTGTCCTGGGTTCATCCTGACACCCAGTGACTCAGTGTATGTTAGAGTAAAAGCTCCCAAGGGCTTCCTCCTTCCTTCCTTCTCTTTTGCTCTCTTCCTTCCTCCCTCACTTCTTTCTTCTCTCCCTTCCTTTTTCTTCCCTCCTTCCTTCTCAATCTTATTTATTTTACTGCTGTTGTGCCTGAGAATACACACAGCCAGGAACACCTCAGTTCAGCCTTTCAACATGTACGGTTCACTGATCTGGACAACATTCTTCAGGGTTGTACGACCCTGTAGGGGTGGAGTCTAGCCTGTTAATCTGGAGATAGCCAATGAGGTCTCTGTGTGGGCATGGGTTTCTCATGAGAACTATGGGAAGTCTTGCAGTCTTTCACAATTGGAGAAGAGCGACTTGACTGAGACGATGAACTCCTGATAAGACAAGATGACAGCATGCTGATCGATCCTCATTCCTGGAGAATGGAGGAGCAGGAGGAGAAGCCACATGGGCTTGCCCCGATGGAACCAGACCTCTGGAGCTGGAGAAGTCACAGAGAGACCTCTGCCAGTGCTGAGATGTCAATGGACACTGCTGATGGACTCTGAGCCATGGAAACGAGGAGGCATGGGGAGACCCCTGCCAGCCCCGGGACGCCTCTACCCCAGCTGGATTCACAAGACTCTGCACCCACTGGCTTGTGACTTCATGAGTTGGAAGGAGACTTTATAGACTGGTATTGGACTTAGCCCATTGGTATATGGGCTAATATCAGACTTATGACCTTGAACTGAACTGGGTTGGGATGTTTTCTCAATGTTCCATTCCTCTTGTATATAAATCTTTTCCTTATATCCATATGCGTGTCTATGAATTTGTTTCTCTAGTCTACCTGGACTAACACAGGCTCTTATCACCCCCTCTGTCCAAGTTGTTCACCCCCACCCCCATCAACTCAGGGTCCCCCTATGTTGTCTAGCTTACCTTTGAGTCGAAAGTGTCACTTTGATCACACATAGATCTTGAGAGAACACAATGCTTAAGGCAAGCAGTCTTTGCTGATTTAACTTAACAATTGCTTGGTTTTAAGAAGATTTTGGGGAGTCTGTCTGGTTTAAGGTTGAAAGATTATCCAAGGGAGTTTTCATTTCAGGGGTTCATCCAACCTCCATAGCTCTAGAACATCTGTATTCTCTGAGATTTTGACATTTTTATTCCATATGCCCCTACTTTTGATCAGAGTTGTTCTATAGACTTTTTCATCAGACTGTCTAATAATAGTAGCTGGGCACCTTCCAGTTCTCTGGGTCTCATGCAGAGGAAATTTTTTAATGCAAGCAATTAACCATTCTAATCCCCCTCCTATACCTGACCCTCCTTTTTCTCATTGTTGCTCCAGATGCATGGAGATCAATGGTTGTGCCTTGACTTTTCTAGGTTTTAAGACTCTGCCCCCTCCATGCCCCCCAGTGACTCCATTATAGTACAAAGGTTTTACATTTTGAAATTCTCTTGGAGGAAATTAACTCTGGGATTCTTAAAAGTCTTAAAGCTTCAAACTGAGTATTCAGTTTTAACAGAAACAATAACAACTGACTGTTAATAAGACTTCTGCCTTCCCCTACCATGAATTGTACTCATTTCTGAAGTTCTGTGAGTACATGGAAAGATTTTAGGCGGGAACAAAATCCCAAATTCCATTGTCCTTGTTTAGTCCTCGTACAGTACTCCCCTACCCCTTGCTAGTCTCAACACAATGTAACTTTATGAACCTGAGACAGTCCATCAGCACATTCTCTTTGGAGGACCCTCAGCAGAGAGGGGGCAGCTGCTATCTCTGGGGGGCTGTAGACTCCACCTTATCCCTCGGGATCCCCGACAGATTTCAGGGTGCATGGGACTTAAATTGCACTTGGCTGGCTGCCACCAGCTCACTTCCAGCACCAGCCCGGTGAATTCTTGGAAGGAAGTCACTCATGAAGAAATGAGTGACCACCTGCAGCCCAGCCCCCAGGTGAAGATAGTAAACCACTGCCCAGTCTCTGCCCACACCCTCATCAGGTCCCACAGAGGCAAGGGCTGGTGAGCAGTCTTGTGGACGCATAGGTGGGAGGACAGCCCAGAGACTCATGGGGTCAACACAATGGCGTTCAACAACCAGCACTCTCTGTACAGAGGCAGCCCAAGCCCAATTGGGAAAGAGCAGCAAGAGCACTGGTGGCCACGAGGGAAGATAGACTTTCAAAATGGACAATAAGGAAAGTGCCAAATAATACTATCTCCAGAAATAAAGCTCCCATGACTGTTAGCCAGGAGCCTTGGTGGTGAATGCCGGACTGCCAATCACAAAGTCAGAGGTTCAACTCCACTGGTAGCTCTGAAGGAGGAAGATGAGGCTGTCTATTCCTGTGACGATTTTCAGCCTCAGGAAACCTATAAGGGTGACTATAAATCAGAACCAATGGATGACAGTGAGTCAGTTTGGTTTTTGGCTATTAGTGTCTGCTAACAGATGAGTTACGCATCAGACTGGACCTGTGGGAGAGTGATTTTCACACTGAGACAAAGAGTAAGAAGGCGACACCTCCATTTGGAGAACAAATGGATTTTCCTGGTGCCCGGATGAGGGGAGAGCCTTGGAAATCCACCCTCCCCCCAGTGCGAACTGGTTGGGGTTTGTCTGGAGGATTTTTCCCCTCACCCTGAACTCCCTCTTTGTTCTCAGTGAGTCCCCTTCTTGCGACATCTCCCGACATCTCTCAAGTTCACCACTTGCCCTATGACAGCATGTTCTTTTAATTAGCTTGTGCATAATAGCAATGCTAATTCTAATCATTAATAAGCCATGCACCCCACATAGGAACAAACACAAGTGCAAAAAGTCAAGGCTGGTCTTGAAACACATGTCAACAAGGCCGTCAACAGCCTCAGTACAACCAACACAGCCAGCACCATGGTTGGGCCCACAACAGTCCTCTCAGAGCTTGAGCGGTGCATGCCATCAGAACCCTGTCGTTGTGAGGAACCCACACTTGGTTCTGACTCCTGTAGACCCCCTGTGTAACGGACGGAAACACCACCCAGCCCCGCACATCCTCACAATTGTGATCCCAGCCCAGTCCATCAAGCCCCTAACCAAACTCCTGGCCCTGGAGTTGACTCTGACTCTGAGCGACCCTTTAGGACAGGAAAGAGCTGCCCCTGTATGTTTCTGAGATGCTAACTCTTTCTGGGAACAGAAGAAAGACTGATCTTTCTTCCACGAGCACCTGGTGGTTTTGGAGGGTAGCCTTGAGGTCAGCAGCCCCATGTGTAAACGTGGAGTCACCAGGACTCCTTTGAATGTATCCTTGGCCACCACTTACACAGCAGGATCCCCAGGGAGCAACGGTGAGTGACCGTGTAAGTGGGCAGTTCAAACCCAGCGAGGGAGTCCCTGTGAGAGAGACCTGGAGATTGAACCCATAACAATAGCAGCTTCGAAAACCACAGAGGCCATTCTACTCTGTCACATGGGTGGGTCACTACGAAGGGAGTCTTGACGTGAGGGCACCCCGAAACAGCACACCTTCCATAGCAGTTATGACAAAGACACGAGTGACTGTGGTGCTTTGTGAGTGCTTCCCAGTCGGCCTGAGAATGAACACATGCCCGGCAGCCCAAGCTGTGCAAGTGGATCTCCGAGGCGAGGACCCCGTTCTACAGCCTCAGACCCACACCAAGAAAATGTGGGGGCCATCCTCAGCCCCAACCATTGCACTGACCCCCAATTCCTAGGAAGCTCTGGCTTGTCGAGACGCTCTCTTTGATTCTTTCTCTGATGAGACGAGGAACCTGGCCCCTGGCAGATCTGCTGGGTAAAGGACTTCTCAGGGAACCCACGAGGACCCACAGAAACCCACCCAGCAGGCATGCTCTCTCATGGGAAAGGGTGCAGGAGCACCCACGTGGCTGGACACCTGAGCCCAGGGTCTCTCTCACGTCATGGCCTAACTGCACACACGCTCAGTGGGAACCAGATGGCGGCTCCGATGCCTCTCAGCTCAGCACAGTGGCACCTCTGGGCTGGGCAGTGGCTGGGCCAGCGTCGTCTGTCTCCGTCGGCCTAGCTGGGCTGAGCTGAGCAGTGGCAGCGTGTCCCAGCGCCAGCCTCCGAGCGGGGCTGGCCTGCCTGCGGTCCTTTGCTCCGCAGCCTTTCATATCACTGCACTGAAGCCATCAGGCCTGTCAAGAGCAAGGGCCCCGATGAAAGGCCACGCATTACGACAGAGCGTAATTGCCAGCTTCTGAGTTTCTGACATTAATCGTCGTGCTGGAAGGAGACAGTGGCACTCTCGGCTCCTTCCCCCTTTCTCCCTTCTCTCTCTCTCTCTCTGGTTCTGTCTTATTGACAAGGCCCAAGAGTTGTTCAGGAGGGGCCAAAAACAGCAACCAGATACCCAACAATGAGATTCGCTAATTAAAAGTAATATATTTCGCTCCCCCCACCCCAGTTTTTTCTTTCATTTTCCAAACGGATAACACAAAACACTTCCTTGGGGGCCACCGAGGGAAACAAACGGAGACAGCTAAGAAATGTTGTGTGTTCAGCCGAGCACAGCTATGTTAATGCGTATTATCCCATTAATGTGCGTCAACACCGGGAACCGGCTCACCAATGCAAGCAAGAAGCATACACTTATCATCATTTGATAACATGTTTAATGACAGATTGACGGGAGATTTGCAAATGTGAACTGGCATCAGTGTTGCTAACTTCAGCTGCTGCCGCCGCCTCTGCTATGCCAGCATATTTATGTGCATAATTTGATTTCTCAGCCACACTGTTAGTACATTTTTAATATTAACTATGCACGAGCAGACAGCTGAACTTAAGTCGCACTGATGGTTGGAGTTCATTAGATTGAGAAAGATGGGCTCGCATGACGAAGATGGAGGTGGCAGCCCAGCACCCAGGAAGCACTGCAGAGGAAGTGCACTCCTGCCGCAGCAAGACCCAGGTCCTGGACCCCTGCGAGGACGTTGGTGTTGAAGGTGACAAAGCTCGTCGGAAGGCAGGGGAGGCGGAAGGAGGAGGAGAATGCTCTGCCCGCGGCGGCGGGTTGGGCACAGGCTGGGGATGGCAGAGCCTGGGCAGGGTTTGCTTTCTCTCCCGCTGATTGCTTTCTCCCCAACGCATCAAGATGCTACGCTTAGGCACCAACTCCAACTCACACTTGAAATCAGCCCCGGAAACCCTTCCCTGAGGAGCAATGGCCTGGATCCGGCCTGTGCTGGGGGGAGGTGGGGTGGTCGCCTAGCTGTGCGTTTTGCCTCCCAGGCTGTACCTCTGTTTCTTTGTCTATAAAGTGGGTATCCTAATGTGCCTCACCCGCCAGACTGTCTGTGTTGACCTACGTTCAAGCATGAGATACCCTAGTCCACCTGCAGATACAAAGCCCGCAAATGCACATCTGCTTTTTGGGAGGTGCACTCACGTGGCAAGTCCGGGAATCACACAGACCTGGGTGTCAGCTCCAACGCCAAAGTCGAGCTGGGCTATGGGGACAAATGGCTTTGTCTCTGAGCATTGTGGTGACGTTATCAAGCACAGGTGTCAGCCCTCAGCCATGGTGTCTACCCCTCCTCTCCCCACACACCAGGGGACCAGGTGGGAGCCAATCAACTTTTAAAAGGCTTCCTCTCCTTCTCTGTCCATACTGGTTCCTCCTCAGCTTCCATTCCCCAAACCTGTCTTGACGTTGGGATCTACTTCTGGAGAACCTGCCCACCACACTCTCCTAGGAAGCCAGGCTTTAGCAGAGTACAGCCAATGGGCGAAGTGTAGCCCTGTCCTTGTTGTCAATAAAGTTTTACGGTAACTCAGCCATGCCCATTCACGTACATTCACATGACCTAGGGCTGCCTTTGTGCTGGGCCAACAGAGCCCTGAGTGCTTGCAACTCAGAGCCTGGCATGCAAAGCCTAAGACTTCTGCAGAGTATGCTTGCCAACCACTAGGCTAGGTAATGATCTGAACACGGCAAGTCTTAGTCTTCCTCAGGACCTTTGCCTGTGCTGCTCCCATTGTCAGGAGCTCCTGTGTCTTATCTCAGGAGACAACTGGTTGCTTATTGCCAGTCTTCCTTCAAATATCACTTCTGCGGAAGGGCTTCCCTTCATCTTCCATCCACAGTTGCTTGCCCTTCTCCTGCCCCTTCACCTTGCTTTCTTAGCATCTACAGCCCTGGAAGTAGGGTCTCTGTTGACTTCTTGTTCCTTCCCATATTTCCCGAGGCCTCTCTGCCCCGCTCACTGCTGGATTCTCAGAGTCGGTATGCAGGATTCACTCAACTGATGTGGAGGAATTGAAAAGACCGAGTGGAGTTGCATTCATGCGTGTTGGATCTAGGCTTTGTGTGGCTAGCTCCTCTTCATTCATGCCTCCTCATTCTCATGGAGATAGGAACAAGCTGTTTCCTACTGTAGCTGCACCAGCACCTGGAGAGGTTTGCAGTTCGAACCCACCAGCCACTCTGTGGGAAAGAGGGGTAGAAGTCCAAGTGGGTCAAGATTATGGCATCGGAGACCCAATGGGGCTAGAGTTCTACTCTGTCCTGTGGGATTGCTAAGAAGTGGAATCAACTCAATGGCAATGGGTTAGTTTTGCTGTACTGTGTGGTGAGAGATCACATTATGCTCTAAGCCAGTGGTTCTCAACCTGTGGGTTGCAATCCCTTGGAGGTGGTGGTGGAACAACCCTTACACAGGGGTTGACTGATCTATAACACTTGCAAACAGACAGCTATGAAGTAGCAAAGAAAATCGATTTATGGTTGGGGGTCAGCACAACATGAGGAACTTCATGAAAGGTTCGTGGCACTAGGAAGGTTGAGAGCCACTGATCTAAGCCATAATTACCCAAATGCATGATGTAAGTGGGACCGGGCTATATAGCACTTCCCAGAACTTTGCTTTGCCTGAGGTTTCACTGTGCACATGGCTGGCACCCAACAGCCAGCTAACTTCAAAATGTGCCCAGTGGTCATGAGTTTTCCCTATTTGAAACCCTTTCATGCCCTTGGAACTACCCCCTCTCTTGTGGAGGCATGTCCAGCTGACTCGAAGAAGCCAAGACTTCAGTGGGTTCTCCCTTAGAGTTACCCTATAGGGCAGATGAGAACTGACCCAATGGGGTTCCAAGGCTCTCCTCTGTGTGGATATCCATGGCCACCTCTTTCTCCCATGGAGGTGATTTGAACTGCCAACCTTCCAGAGAACCTGGCACTTGATTGACTGAACCGCCAGTTCCTTCAGTTGGAGGTGTTGTTGTTGGGGTGCTGTTGAGTTGGCAACCCTCCACACACCATGGAACGAGACACTGCCTGGTCCTGTGGCTCCTCATGGAGGTGCTCCCCCTTGTTTGCTTGTCCTCCACCCCACTGAGCGCATGGTCCCTCTCTGGGGATTAACCCCTCCTGGTTCCCTATTCAAAGGATGTGAGAGGAAGTCAGACTATTTCAGGTTCTCAGAAGCGTCTGCCTGCATTTCTTCCCATGCAGAGTATATATGAGACATCGAACTCTCAAGGATGCTTTCCTGGGACACCCAGAAGAACTTGACACTCATTGAGTTCACTCAAGGGAATCTAAAATGCTCTGTGGAGGTATCTGTTTCCTTGTTGCTCTCTCCTTTGGCTAGATGGTAAGATTCATGAGGGGAAAAGAAATGCCGTTTCTTGGAGTCTGGTGCAGTGCCAGCCACAAGGCACTGCATACACGAATAATTTCTACCAGGTAGGTGTGCTAAGTTTCTGTCACACAGGTATTAATCACAAGACACAATCCAATCAATAACAGTAGGGTGCGTGCTTGCATGCATGCTTGTTATAACTTTAATGAAGAAAGTCAACATCATGTTAAAGAGATACAGGGGAGCACGGGCTGCCAGGGGCCTGGGAGTGGGGGGGGGCATCGCAATAAGGTCTCTGAGCTGAATCCAGTCCACCAGCTGTTTGTATATGGCCCACCAACATCTCCAACTGTTTTTCCTTTAAGAAATCAGAAGAAGAACGCAATCTTATGACAAGCGAAAATGATGTGCAACTCCCACTGAGTGTCTGTCCATGAATTCCCATGGGAACACAGCCACCCCCATCTGTCTCACCATGGTCTGGGGCTGCTTTTGCACTGCTGAGGTAGAGTGAGTCATTCGACAGATACCAAATGGTCAGAAGAGCTGAAAAGGCTAACCACAGGGCCCTGCACAGAACAAGTGTGCCTTCTGCTTTCCCTAGGCTTTCCGAGAAGGGTCTTTATAACCGGTGCTCTTTAAGATGAGACTGCACTAATAATGGCTGTTCTTAGACGAGCCAGAAAGGTTCTATGGGAAGTCCTTGAGCCAGAATAAACTGGTGCAAGAAGGTGACTCTTTCCATTTGAGCTTAATGTTGCCTTGCACCAGGGAAACGGGTGTTAGGAAGTATGAGGAGAAGGGTTGAAGGTAGTGACTGTGTGTCCTTGGAAGAAGGGAGGGTTCACCTCAACCTGCACGGCTGTTATAGAAAGAGAAATGGAAGAGGAGAATCCCTGTGGAGATCTTGTCAAGAAAAAGTGGCAGCGAAATGCAGATGGAGGGAGAGAAAAAGGCGCTCCCCGGTTCCCAAACTCATCACCATTGTTGGGGTGGGGGAGGTCAGTCACAGTCACTTCAGGATCAGAATCAGACATTTTAGCTGCTGTAGGATTGCAAAGGAATAATGAACAGAGAACTCCCAGCTCCTAAGGAGACATGCTCTCAGAACTTGGTCTTTGCCATCTTTCAGCTTCAATTTTCTTTGTGCTGTCTCCACAGACAGGCAAATGGAATGATCGTCTGATGAGTCGGAGTCAGGGTCATTTCCTCCCATACACTACCAACATCACGGCCTCTCTGGGCAGACCAATCTCAGTCCAAGTTACATGACATTGACTGTGGGCCCCTGCATTCCGGGGTTTACATCTGACACAGGCTAGACAAATAGAGCATACCAGTCTCCCCACCACTGCCACTGCTGCAATGCGTGAACCCTCAAATGCTAATGAAACTCACCCTCATATTTGATTCACTCAGTTGAGAAACAGGTGTGTTTTTCCCCACTGGAGTTCATAAACTGGTAGGAGGTTAGCCTGGGTGTTGTTCAAACACTCATTGCACTTGCCTGACAGTGAAGACAATGCAAAAGACATTGGAGCTGGAAGGGAAAGAGCAGGTTCCAATGGGATGTATTCTTTGAAGCTAGAGTTCATCCGTACCTGAGGCCCATTCCTTCGATGAGCTGTCGATTCCTTTTCTTTCTTAACTAATGTTGACTTGGCTTGCTGTCAGTTATAAACAAGAGATTTTGACAGATACAAATAATGAACATGCCAATTGGCTCTGGTCCTTTTATTGTTCCCTCAAGAGAGTTAAGGAAAGTATCAGGGTGCTTTTAAAATTCTGTGGAAAACTTCTAGCTCTAATTCCATGTTTTGGAAGCCCTTGCCTTGAGCTTCGTCAAGAGAGAGACTCAGTCAAGTCATCTCGGATGGGAAATTCCTCTTGATATTAGAGAAGTTAACATGTTGATACTGCCCACCTCTTTAGATGACCACAGCAAAGTCATGCAAACTTCCCAAGGACTTCTGACTTCCCTAGATTTTGAATGTTTCTCCTGTTTCTCTCTCTGAACCTCAGCTTCTGGCCCCAGCCCTGCCCATGTAGTGGACAATGTGAATGGGCCTCCAGCCATGTTTTGCTTGACTTGTGCTCTAAGTCAGGGATGCCTTGAGAGTTCATGCATCCTGTTCACAAAGGAGAGTCTTTGACGGAAGGCTCAACGATGGCATGAAGGCCCACAATCGTGAATTTCCTGGAGCACTACCAGGAACTGCGGGAAGCAGAGAAAGCATGCTCCAAGATCTGGGTCGACACACTGGCTGCGACCATCACAAAGGTTGTGAGGATGGTACAGGACCTAAGAGGGTTTCCTGCTGGTGCTGCCATGAGTCAGAACCGACTTGACGACGCCCAACAGCAACAAGTGCCAGCAACTTTGCTTCGAACTGTGGTCCTCCCAGTGCGGTCCCTTGGTCAGCGCCACTCCACTGGGGACTTGTCAGATACAACTGAAGGACTGAATCTACCACTCAGGGGTGGGACACAGGCATTTGGGTTCTACCAAGTTCTCCAGGTGAGTTAGATGCACATTTCAAGTTTGAGACAGGCTGGCTGAAAATATTAATGATGAGGAGGCTCTCTTTCAGTCTCCTCAATCAACCCAGGTGGTAGGACAGCGATCCAGTTTGACAAACCAAGAAACCATGGCTTAGCGAGAGTAGAGCTGGAAATACTGGAGGCTGGGTTCAAATCCAGCCATCCTTACCCCGACACACAGCTCCAGCATGTTCTAGCCCGGTCAGACACATCAACTCAACGGCCCGTGCCTCAGAGGAAAGCGAGTGTGTGTGTGTGTCTCTCTCATCCCTGAGTGACAGACTTGCTGCCTCCAAATGACACACAGCGCTGCCTTTCTGCTGATTCCTAGTAAGCCTTGGGACACATTTTGCAACCTTTAAGGAGCTTTCCAGTGAGAAGAAAATTCCCAGGAAAATAGAAGAGGCAGTTGTCGAATTGAAACCCAACCCAGCAGACTCAACCAAACCCTACCAGGGGCCCAGGGATAACTTCTGCTTGTCAGATGAGGTGAGCAGAGGCCCTCTGTCTGCAGCCTGCTCTCTTGGAAATAACCTCTGCTTTTTGGAAAGCCTCCTTTCTGCCCTGCATGTCTTCCTGGGATGAGTGGCTGCTTCCTGGAGGTACCGGTGCTAATTCCCCATTTCAGATACAAGGCTGGCCCTGAATGGTCAGCATGAGGCCTCTCGGCAAGGATATGTAATTTAAAAATTAACACGAAGACTGAGGAGGATCGGGAGTTTTGAACTAGGAACCCAGAGACCCAGAGGTTGATGTTTGATAAAGTGAACTCAAGGAATGAGCTGATTTATTAGGCAAATGCCTCCGTTCTCCATTCCCCTATAGTTCCTGAGCTCTTTGTCATCTCCCAGGTCACTTGTTTCTTGTCACAGTGCAAACCTACATTGGGATCTGTGTATTAGGGTATCTCTCCTCCCCCCCACATTGTTAGGAACACAGACCTTCTAACAGCAACTGTTCTGCCAGCCAGCATGCAAAACAGAAAAACAAAAACAAAAACAAAAAAACAAGGCACAATCTCCAACAGGGGCCAAACAGACCTGAACAACAAGACCGAAAAGAGTCATAAATATTCTCAGGGTGGGGGTCGGTGGGGTGGGGGCCACGTGCTGAGGTGTTTACAGCATCATTGTCTCTGGTGGAGAAGTCTTGGCCTGCTACAGATTAAATTGTATCCCCCAATATCCCCCCAAGTGATATTGAAAGCACCATGGACAGCCAGAAGGACAAACAGATCTATGATGGAGGAAGAACTCCCAGAATGCCCCTTCAAAGTGAGGATGGAGAGACTTCTTCTTGCTTACTTTGGGCATCTTCAGAGGCGGCACCAGCCTCTGTGGAAGGACCTTGTACGTGGTGAACCAGAAGGAGACCTCAGTGGACCTGCTGGACTCGGTGACTGCAACCCTGGGCTCAGACCGTGATTCGGGCGAGGAGGATGCAGGAGCAGAGGGCACTGTGTTCTCACTCAGAGAGCCTTCGTGAGTCAGCGACAACTTGAGAGCACCAACACCACATTGGAATCCTAACCCCTCTTCCAGTGGATTAGGAGCTCTGGGGGCCCAGTGGGTATGTGCTAGGCTGCCATCTTCAAGGTCCATAGTTTGAAACCAGTAGCTGTTCCTCGGAAGGAAGACGGGGCCTTTTGCTCCTGCAGTTATCATCCTAGAAACTGACTGCTCTAAGCTCCACCCTGTCCAACAATAGGGCCACTGTGAACCAGCAAAGACTCAATAGCAGTGAGTTGTCTGTATCTACCTGTGGGTGGAGTCCCAGTTGAGAGTAGGGCTTCCTTTGCTGAGTGAAAGGGGCCTTATCAATGCAGGGTGTGTTTGAAACTTAACCCTTTGGGGACAGGCAAAGAGTAGATGAGATGAAGAGAGAAGCAGGCCCAACTTGGGGAAGACAGAAGCACACAGGGGGTCCCCAGGGAACCCAGGAACCGAGGTGTCACAGGCGCAGAGACAAGGCTCCTCCCCCAGGGCCCACAGAGAGCTCTTTCTAGTGGAGTCAGCACCCTGAATCCCAACGTCTAGATCCAGAAACAGCCAGAAAATTCCAATGTGTGGGATTTCTGTTATTGTTGTAGCACTCAAGAAAGGAGCCCTGGTCAGGTTCCCGTCATGTGTTGGGCTGTTAACTGCCAGGTTAGCGGTTTGAAACCACCCGCTGCTCTGCAGAAGGAAGATGGGGCCTTCCTGCTCCTGTGAAGAGTTAGAGTCTTGGAACCCCATGAGGCCAGTTCTCCCCTGTCCTATGAGGTTGTCATGAGCAGGAATCGACTCAATGGCAGTGGTTTCTTTTTGTTTTGCATACTAAAAAAGTAAGACAATGCCCATCTTTCTAGGGTAGAAGAGGAAGAGGTTGTGAGAGATAGAAGGGGTGTGTGTGTGTGTGTGTGTGTGTGTGTGTGAGAGAGAGAGAGAGAGAGAGAGAGAGAGAGAGAGAGAGAGAGAAAGCTAGCTTAGGAAGGAAACCACTCTCACTCTCCTGTTTTGTCCTGCTTGAGAGCCTTTGGTGTTTGTAATGGTCAAAGCCTTCATGGCCTCGTGACTAAGTCGCTGTTCCCTGGCCTGCCCCAGCATCAAGTGGTTACCATTATGGATTGCAAATTTATTGACATTTGACATCTACATCAGCCTTGCTCTGATCAACAGGACGCTCTGCCGCCAAACGGAATAATTACGGAAGATTTCAGCAGTCATGGGGATGCCAAAAAAGGTCATTAAATCATTTTGAGAAAACAGCGTGTTCCTCCATTTCGTCTCGCCAGTAAATCTTCCCACCGCAGCCCGGACCACCTAGTGTTGATGCTCAGAGGAGGGGGGTGCTGAATTACAGAAAGGAGAGAGGAATTAAATTAGGGCTGAGAAATATGAAGGCGAGCACAGCGGGGACCTTTCTTTTTGTACTTCATAATTCCTGGAGAAGCATCGAAGTCATGTTTACTTTTATCACAATGGGTTCTTTTTGGGAAACAGGCCGGCAGGGCATGTGTGGGAGTTGAGGGTGGTCCAGGACAGACACAGGAAGAGAAGTTGCATTTCCATGCCCTGGAGACCACCATGACCCCACCAGAGGAATCCAGCGGGACTTGTCCTAAGACCCCACATTGTGTTCGTCTTGGGTGGGACATATGAGTGAGCGCCAGACTGTTAACCCAAAAGGGGGCTATTCAGATCCACTCAGGGGGGGCCTTAGAGAAAGGCTGGGTCATCTGTTGCTGAAGAATCACCACCACTGAGCATTTTGTGCTCAGTTCCGCTCTGTTCTACGCTCTGGGCCACCATGAGTCTGAATCAACTTCATAGCCCCTGGCTTGACTCCTTTTTGCATCTTTGTCCCAGGGGCATAGTGGGTGAGGAGTTCAAAGTCAGCAGTTCAAAACCACCAGCTGCCCTGCAGGAACAAAAAGAGACTTTCTTCTCCCGTGAAGAGTTCCAGTCTCAGAAACCCATGTGGGGGGAGTTCTACTCTGTCCAAAAGGGTCTCTCTAGGTTGGAATCCACTCAGTGGCAGTCCGTGTGGTTTGGTTTTGGACAAGGCTGGTTTGGAGGTGACTCTGACTCTCCTGGAATCCATCGGCGGCTCTCCATTGAGTCCTCTGCAGCCCAATCACCTGGGACTGTCCCTCATCCTTGCTGTTGTGTCTGCTCACAGTGTGTCACACCTTTCTCCTCCCAGCACCCCTGTCTCCTTCCCTGCCTCCACCGTGGCAGGAGATGGCTCTGTCATGGCTTTCACTCTGCCTGGCTCTCCCCTGCAGCACCCCTCCCCCCACCATCTCCACTCATGGTGATGAATACTTTGGTTAATGTGCTCAGCACCTGTTGGGAGGAGCCTTGGTGCTGTGACAGTTGAGCTCTCTGCTGCTAAGTGACAGGCTAGTTGAAACCTACCCACCTGTTCGGTGGGGGACAGTTCTCCCATTCTGCTTTCCAAAGGTAGCCTGGGAGGCCCCCAGGCAGTTCTCCTCTGCCAGGCGGGTGGCCTCTGAGTCAAAATAGGCTTGAGGGTACTCAACCTAATAAATGTTCACCACAATGCCATTGTGGCAGTCATGTACTGTGGTGTCAATTTGAGGATTAAGAGCGTAGGGGTGGAGCCTAGCCTGTCAATCTGGAGCTAGCCAATGAGGCCTCTGTGTGGGCATGACTTTGTCCTGAGAATTCTGGGAGATCTCATGGTATTTTTCTCTCTTGGAGACAGTCTACTGACAAGACACAAGTCTCAGTCCTTGGAAGACATAGGAGCTGACAAGACAGAAGTTTGGCTTCCTGCGAGATATCTCAAAGGAGAATCCACCTAGGCTGACCCTGATGGAACCAGAGCTCTGAAGCTGGAAAAACCACATGGAGACTCCTGCCAGTGCTGAGATGTTTGAGAAGCCACAGAGAGGTCCCTGTTAGTGCTGAGCTGCTTCTACCACCACTGGATACTAAAAACTCTGCACTCACTGGCCTGTGATTGTCCTGGTGTCATTGCATGTGCTTTGTGAGTCTGAAAGACGATTTATGGATTGGTATTGGACATATGGGTTAATATCGGACTTAAGAACTTGGATTGGACTGGGTTGGAATGCTTTCTCAATGTTCCATTCTTCTTGTACACAAAACTCTCTCTTATATCCATATGCTTGTTTAGTAACTTGTTTCTCTA
This sequence comes from Nesogale talazaci, assembly GCA_004026705.1. Taxonomy (NCBI): domain Eukaryota; kingdom Metazoa; phylum Chordata; class Mammalia; order Afrosoricida; family Tenrecidae; genus Nesogale; species Nesogale talazaci. The sequence goes on along the minus strand of PVJH01011889.1, from coordinate 41,472 downwards.
GTCTACCTGGACTAACACAGCCACGGACATGAACCTGTACAGGAATGTAAGATGTATGTTTCTCTGGTCCTCTGCTAGAGGCCAGACCCAGCGTATATCAGGGCCTCAAACTGAGTGTGTGTGCTGGCGGTGGGGGTAGGGGGTGGGGTGTCTCTGCTCCTCCTGCCACTGAGAGTTCAGGCTGCAGTCACACATCTGCCTCCCTAAGGGGCGATTTCAGCTGGATGGGCTGATGGCACTGTGGGTGGGCGCTGGGTCGGGCTGTGGACCGCTCGGCCAGCAGTTCAAACCTGCCAGCTTCTCCCTGGCAGAAGGAGAAGGCAATCTGTAAAGGTTCGCAGCCTCGGAACCTCTCGGTGGCGCTGTCAGGGGGCGGAACAGACTCATGGGTTCCAGTGGGCTATTTCCAACAGGGAGGACGTGGAAAAGAAGACCTCGCACCTTCCGTACCTGTCTCAATGAAGCACTTCCTCCACCCCTTCTTTCCTTCTCTCTGGTCTTAAAGAGGCTGTAAGACACACCGGGTCAGTGTTCTATCCAGTGAAACAGACGCAGCCCCCGCTTTCCAGGAACTTCTGGGTGGTAGCGGGGGTGGGGGTTGATGGTGTAGGTCAGCTTTCTATCAGTTTAGATGAAAGCCCACAGTCCCACAACAGTTACGTTCACAGAAACCATGCTCAGATGTTTCGCCTTGGCAATCGTCTGTTGACTAGCGCTCCCGACTAGCTCAAAAGACCAACGGAATGCATCTCAACACCTAGCAATCCCCTGAGGGCCAGTTTGATCCGTTCACCCCAGGCCGCTGTGTGCTGAAGGTGGGCTTGACTGTCCCCACCAGCAGTCCCAGCAGAGCCATCCTGCAAACACCCATCAATTCTCTCAACCCCTCCCACCACCTCTCCAGCCAGGCTCATCTCCCCGTCCCCATCTCCAAACAGGCTCCATGCCTGCACTTTCTAGAACGGGCCCCAGTCTCCCCCACGGAAGGGTTTCATTCTTGTCTTTGCTTCCCCACCTTCCCACTCTCGTTCTCCCTCTCTTCCTCCTCTTCTGGGTCTGACCTTCTCAGACCTTGTGCTTGAGCCGGACTGTCAACAACCCCAGGGCCAGGGCAGGGTCTCCCTGCTCCATGATGCCATCCCAGCACCTGCCACCACCCCTCCTCATCACAGCCCAGGCATTTCCTGTTTCATACATGCAGCTATTTTACCTGTCTACCCACATGGAATTCCCCAAGGCATCTGGTGGAGCTTGGTCCCGGCCCGTTGCAAGTGCTACTGGTATCGTCACAATTGTGAGACTGGGGCAGGAGACCTCAATTCCAAGAAGGCTCACCTTAGATCATTATGACAGTCACTGAATGCTCTTGGGTCAGTTCTGACCCAAGTGACCGAGAGACCTGCCCATTCTCCTTTCTTGGCGCTTGTCTTTATGGGAACAGGCTGCTTGGTTTTTCTTTTGGGGTGCTGCTGGGGGTTGAGGGTGGGGTTCAAACTGCCAATCTTCCGGTTAGCAGTGAGCACTTAACTCTTTGGGCCATCGGGACGACTTACATTCTAAGAGCAGCTCTTTGAGAGAGGACTGCCCAGTCCCTGGCAGACTGGCATGTACTAGATTCTCCCTAATCTTAGCCTTATCCCAGCATGAGAGATGGGCCTTCACATGCCCATTTTACACAAGTAGCTGAGAGAGAGGACATCAATTGCCCCTCGTTCCATGAGGACAAAGCATTCCTAAGCCAGGTTGTGGGGCTCCAGAGTCTGTTTACTCTCCGCCCTCTGTACTTTGCTACCAAATAAATGCTTCTCAGGATTCCCGTGTACCAGGAACTCTGTCTCCCCACTCCCGCGACCCCCACTTACAAAGGCGTCCCATTTTTCATCCCCTCACGTTTCTGGGATGGCGAGGCCCCGATTGGCTCTTTGACTTCTGAGCCAGAGCAGAGACTATCCAGTGGGGACCATCTCCATGGTAACCTCACACCAGAGACTCCTAAGGAAGGGAACAGAGGGGGAAGTGGGGGCCGGAGCCAGTGTGGGGGCGGGGGAGGAGGGAGTCACAAACAATTAAACATGACAAAACTCTCTTGTGAACCAAAATAGAATTATTTGACTGTGAAATCAAGTAATGTAGCATTGAAAAGAACATAACCTGAAACATCATTCGTTTTCCCCTTCCGTGGTGGGAGAAGGAAGAAGGGAACTCAGGGAAAAGTCAACCCATGGGAAGTACCAGTTTTCTGGAGGGCTGAGTGCTGGAAAGCGTCAAAGACTCAGGTGCTCAGGGCACATCAACTCTGTCATCTGTCTTATTTCCCCAACTAAGTCACTAAGGGGCACGATAGCCGTGAACTTCACTGCAGGGTTCAACTCTTACTGCAAGGGACACCAGAGAGGTCCTGGGCCACGATTCGGGCTTGAGACAAGTCATGTGCTTGTCTCCACTTGTGTGATAGCCCTGCCACTGACCAGCTGGGTGATCTTGTCGATCACCCCCTTCCCGCCCTCCCCTGTCCCTCTGCCCCATGCCGGTGTCCTCTCTGGGTTGTTTTCCAGTGTTGCTTTAATAGAAAGACCATCTTGGGGGGGCCTTCTAACGAACTCGCTTCCATCAGTCGATGCTAATTCCTAGCGACCTTCTCGGACCCTACCCTTTGAACTGTCCCTGTGAATTTCGGAGACTGTCACTCTCTATGGGAGTAGAAAGCCCCGTCCTTCTCTCTTGGAGCAGTGGGTGGTTTCCAACCGGGGACCTTGTGGTTAGCAGCCCTGTCTGTAACCACGCTGACCCCCACCCCTCCAGCTCCTGGATGATTAAGCTTACTTGTTAACCAGTGCTGACTCTTAGGGACCCCGTGTACAACGCTGCCCAGGCCTGTGTCACCCTCAGAGCCGTTGAGGCCACGGTGTCAATCCATGGCGGATTCGGGGTTCCAGCTCTCAGTCAAGGCCTTTTCTCTCTGTGGGCTCTGGGGGAAAGTCTTTGCCTCTTTTGGGCTTTTATTTCTTGGCTCCTTGGCGATCTCATCATCTCAAATCCTGAGCCTTTATCCGGGGTAGGGAGCCTCTGCTTCCAAGGGCCACGCAGATATGTATAACAAGACCATCAGCTTAAACATTTGCCTGCTCGAGGAGGTCAGGTGGCGTCGTGGCTACCCTGTGGGTTCTTAACCACAAGGTCAGTGGTTCAAAACCACCAGCTGCTCCTTGGGAGAAAGCTGGGATTTTTTACTCCCGGAAAGAGTTACAGTCTCAGACACCTGCAGGCACGGTTCTATCCTGTCCTAGGGTCGTCATGACTTGGAATTGACTTGACGTCAGTGAGTGAGTTTTTTTTAATTTTTAATTTAATGAGCTCACTGCTGCTCTTCGATGAGGTGTGTGATGTGAGCTGGGATGGGTTTCACAGGGTGGGTGAAGCCCACCCTCCCCTCTTTTCATCCTCTGGGTCTGACTTTGGGACGCTCTTGGGGTGTGGCATTATCTGTCTCCTGCTGATAGTCTTGCTTCCTTCTTTGCTGCCCTGATCTGTCCTTTTCTATTTCAAAAGACACTCTATGCGACTCTGCCTCATTCTCACCACTAAGAGAATCTGTTTCAGAGGGGATCATAGCCACAGGTGTGGGGTTGGGGATTGGCCACACACCTTTTTTTTGGGGGGGGGGGCGTGCACAATTCCACCCATAACACCGGGCGAGGATCACAGGCTTGCCATCTCAGAGCCTAGGGTTTTGATCAGGGGTCCTCAAACTATGGCCCGTGGGCCACATGTGGCCCGCCGAAGACATTTATCCGGCCCGCCGGGTGCTTTTGCTGCCGCTGCTGTCCTGCTTAGCAGCCGACTCCTCTTGGGGCCACAGTGAATTTGTTCATAGTTGTATTTTTTTTAACTAGAGTCCGGCCCTCCAACGGTCTGAGAGACAATGAACTAGCTCCCTTTTTAAAAAGTTTGAGGAACCCTGGTCTTGATTAACTAGGACAACATGTGGGAGGGACAGGCACTTTGCCGGGATACAGTAACTATTCAACATTGGTTAGTCCCTTGTCAATGTGGACAACAGAAAGAGTAACAGTGGCAACAGACATTGGGCCAGACAGCACTTTAGACTCTCCATCCTAACCCCTCTGCCTGCCGCATTTAATTCATGGGCTCTTCCTTCTCCTTCCCCCTTTCCTCCTCCTCCTTCTCATCTCCCCCCACTCCTTTCTTTCTCATTGCACTGAAAATGCCAATGCACATCTCGGGCACAGCCAGCAGAGGCATCTTTCAAGGTAGCCAATGGCAAGGAGACTGGAGGAGGAGTCAGAAGGAAGGAAGTGGCGGGTGAAGGCTGGGCTTCAGTCCTTTCCCGGGGCCTCCGATCACCAAGCATCGCTTTCCTCCCACTCCCAGAGATACGTCAGTAAGAGAATGACATAACCCACCCTGCATCTCACAGTAATCCTTAAGCAGGTGAAAGGGACTTCATTTACCCAGGAAGCTGGAGACCCAGGGAGAGAGAGTGGGGGAGAAGAGTGAGGTGGGTCATGCCCTGGCTTCGTGTGGCAGGCCCAGTGCTCAGCACGCTCCTCGTGCAACCTGCCTCTGCCCTCAACATCCACTGCTGTGGGCGAGAGGGTGGGACAAAGCTGCTCAGTGGCCCCAGCTGGGCTCCAGAGAGCTCTTGGATGAACAAAAGGACAACCCTCCTAGGACAGTGCTGCTCCAGGGCTCCGGGTGGATCTGGGTCTCTGAGCAGAGTCTGGATGGACCAGCTCTGTCCACTCACGGGGTGGCAATCGTGCTGAAGAGTGTGCAGGGCATGGAATCGGGGTTCAACGTGAGCGAGACTTCAGAACGAGGAACCGTGTGCCCATTAGTTTATCCGGGCACCATCCACCAGGAAGGAGCCCTCGTGGCATGGTGGGAGCAAGGTGGGGCTTCCTGCCCCTGTCAAGAGTCAAGCCGCGGAAGCCCACACAGGCAGCTCTACACTGTCTTATAGGGCATGAGTTGGCATCGACTCTGGCAGTGAGAGTCATATCCCCCGACCGTGGGACAGGAGCTGGGGCATGCGACCACATCCCGGTTTCTGGAATGCGTGGGGTGGGGCTCCGGCTACATTTATAAAGAGGATCTCGGTGCTAAACATGTCCTGCACTGGAAATGCAGCACCCTTCGAAACACCCACAGCTCCATCTACCCTGGGAAGATGCTGAGCTCCCGCAGGCTGTGGTTGGGCATCCCGTGGGTGTGGCCTGCATTCTTAGGCCTGCCACCTGCTGCTGAGGGACTTGGGCAGCAGGGATACTTTCTCTGAGCCTCCATGGGAGTGAGATTCCCCTTGTCATTTTGATGATGACATTAGTGCCCTAGGCCTAAGTGTCTTAAGCATCATCAGGTTGGGTAAATATCTGTCCTCACTGCTATCATGGATACTTGTAAGGGGAACAGGGGTCTGGTGGGCTCACAACTCAGAAGCAAGCGCGGCACCAGGAGAGCAGGGGGACCAGGCCATCCCTGCTAACTTGGGATGTTCCTGGTGGGAACCCTACGTGCTGGGAACCCCCCCACCCTCACCGAGCCCCTGGCAGTTGCTTGTCACGTGAGGCAGCCCTGCCTGAATTCTGACCCACTGCTGTCACTCTGTGACGTCAAAAACAGAAGCAGCCACTTCCCAGAGAACCACCTGACATCTTTTGGAGGCAGGTGGGGGTGGGCAGGACTCTGACAGCATGTGTTCAAGACCTGAGAGTTGGGGGGTGAGATTGCGGGATGGTGGAAGTAGCTAAGAGCCACCTGGGGGCCCAAATCAGGGTCTCCCTTCGACGTGCTACCAGATGCAAAACTGGTGGTCCAGGTGTTGATTGACCCCTGGTCTCCAAAAACGCACCCTTTGGCTTGAACTGCGTGTAAACCCCACCCAAAGACTCCAGCTCAAACAGAACTTCAACAGCGATTCAACAGCGATGACACTCTGCTGAGTGTGAAGATGGGGACACTTTGACAAGTCTGCAGGGCTTGCTTCTTTAGGCCCACAGCTGGCGCCACGCAGGCTCCGGATTGGCCTGCTGCAGTCTTCCATGCCACACCTCTGCCCCTGGAGCACCTGCTTGGAATCAGTAACCTCCCCCCTCCCCCCCGCATAGGTAGGATCTGATGGAGAGGCTGCAGCACCAGGCTCCAGCCTGCCCGCATGCTGAGGACGGCGCCGAACGGACCCGCTTCTCCTCCTACATGAGGTGGCCACAAGCCAGTCATTGACCAGCAGCACACCACCACCCACCCTATCAACCGACAGCCAGTGGCCTGGATGCCGAGTATCTGTTCCTGGGTGAGTCTCTGGGTGGCCCTGAGAGAAGCGAGGAGGGGCGTGGGGCGGGGTTGATCCCACAAGGCTCAAGCCCTCTGTACGTCCAGGGAGTCAGGAGCTGGCCTCTGGGTCCCCAGAGAGCATTGTCTGGATTTACAATACCTTTCTGCTTCTGCTCAGAGGCGCAGCGCCAGCTCCTTGAAACGCAGTCGGGTGCCCCCTGCGAGTAAACAGGTCAACAAAGAGAAAGGAAGGGTGGGAGCCACGGCGGAAACCCATGCCAAGTCCCTCTTGCCCCTGACTTCCGGGTTTGAAAGACCAAGTTCTCACCAACACGTGACCTCTACCCGGGGCTCCTAGCGTCCTGGAGAGGAGGACGTGACGGCCGCGCATCGATTTTCCACACACCCAGGCTCTTCCGGAGGGGAATCGGGGAGCCGAGAAGCACAACGCCCCCGTCCCCCCATCACCACCAGGTTGCCAACCCCCCAAACCCATCCCGTTCTGTCCCCGGCCCGGCCCTCTAGATCACTGAACACCCTGCCCTGCGCACCTCGAGGGGCGTGGTGTGGCGACTGATTTAAAATCCCCGCATTGCTAAAACCGCATTGTTCTTCATCAAGTTGAGTCATTTTTATGTGAGGTGTCAAGCTCCCTAACAAATAACTCCTGCCAGACAAATCAAGTTCCTCGTCTTAGCGCGGCGGCTAAATAGTTTATAGCTTTAATCTGCTCACCGAGGTGTGCAGTCTATGACAGTAATTATAAATGCAAGGAGAAATTATAGCTGAATGCTTTAACTGCATTAGGAGCCGTGTGATGAACAATCAGAAGCCCCTGCTCATTCCCAACAATAGAGGGCAAGTGAGTGTCAACGCATTAGACGGAGAGAGGTTCTGCGTGGCTGTGCCTCCCATTTACCACAGAATGTCACTTGTCTCCTCTAAAGCAGAACAGAAGAAGAAGGGGGGAACAGCGTTGTGGAAAGCTTCAAACTTGATCGTTTAAAGAGAGAGAGAGAGAGAGAGAGAGAGAAATGCAAGGAAAACTGTTTATCACGATGATTGTTTTTTCTTCTTTTCTTCTGTTTTGTTGGATTTCAAAACCTCAAGCTGGCTGGAGGTAACTGCTAGTTTGACTTTAGGGAGAGGACTTCTCTGAGCGAGATCCCTGAAGTCTTTATCAGGGAAGATGGAAACGACATCAACCTCATTGCCATCAAGGCGATTCGGACTCAGAGACCCTGTGGGACTGGGCAGAGCTGGCCCGGGGCGTTTCTCAGAGGGTAAATCTTTATGGGACTAGAAAACCTCATCTTTCTTTCCTGGGTGTGGCTGGTAGGTTCCAGCGGCTGACGGGAGGTGAGCAGCCCAAGGCATAAGCACTCCACCTCCCGGGGCTCCGTGTTCCCCAGAAAAAGGCTTCCTTCATTGAAGGGCAAATTCAAAACCAGCTCAGCGAGCAGGCCAGGGCCTGGGCTGACTGCGTCAGGGGAATAAAATCATCCTTCTTCTCCTCCCCTGCTCAGGACACCAGCTTATGCTCCGGTTTATCCCCTCCTCTTTTGCTCAGAAAGACGTTTTTAATTTCACCGAAGAACTGCACAAATGTATTTCAAAGACATAAATCCATATAGAAATATGAGCTAATTAAAACACTGCACTCCTTGTCGCTCATGGATTTTCAATTTAGCCGGGGGAGGGGGGAGAGGGGTGGAATGAAACCCAAAAAGAGAAAGAGAAAGGATTGCATCTGGTTAAATGAAAAGACGCTACTGATGGCAGATTGGAGTAAGGGGAATGTCATGTTGCTCAATAGGAAAGCACCAAATGACCCCCGTCAAGGCCGGGCATTCAGACAGCCAGTCCTGGGGGTGGGGTTGGGGTGGGGGTGGGGGAAATTAAGATGGAGAAGGAGCCCAGGGCCCACCTGGGGAGGGTGCCAGCATTCAAGAAATGCCAAACCTATTTCTCATCTCCTCGGGTCCGACCTCATCTCCAGAGTCACATTTCGCCTCTAAAATATACTTCCTTAAGAGTCAGAATGAGGATTGAAAATGAAATCTTAGGTATGTGAGGGATGGGGGGGGAGGGAAGAAAATGAAAAAAATGAGCAGATACCAAGGGCTCAAGTAGAAAGGAGATGTTTTGAGAAGGAGGATGGGAACATATGTACAAATGTGCTTGACATGATGGATGGATGTACAGATTGTGGTAAGAGCTGGATGAAACCCTAATAAAGTGATTGAAAAAATTTCGATGTATGTGTTTTCCCTAGAAGTGGAGGAAATATGGTTAATGTATAAATTACCTACGTGCTTTGCCACCGAGTCAATTCTGACCCAAAGGGACTCTGTAGGGCAGGGAGGAACTGCCCTGTGGTTTCTGGGATTGTATGCCTATGGAAGTAGAAATCCTCATCTCTTTGGGAAGCATTGTTGGTGCGTTCAAACTGCTGGCTTTGTCATTAGCTGCTCAATGCATCACCCACTGTGATATCAGGTTTCCTTTGAGTGAGCAGAGAAACACTTTGATTCACCTTGCAGGTCAGTCCCTGGCTTCTGGGGCTAAAACAATGAACAAAACCTCATGCTGCTTCTAACTGATGGTGACCCCATTGAGGAGAGTAGCCTGGCCCTGTGGGGTTTTGAGATTGTTAACTCTTTACGTGAGTAGAAAGTCTCATCTTCTCTTGAGGAGCGGCTGGTGAGTCTGAACAGCTGACCTCCAGGTGAGCAGCCCAGTGTAGAACCTGCTATGCCACCAGGGCCCCTCCTGAGTTGCCAGTATTTGACTGGACAAGTCCCGAGTCCATGGATCTGCTGTACAGAGAGGACCAGAGGCCAATACGAGGCAACTCTGTTCTCCTGGTGAGCATCCTCATGGAACGGCAGGTGGACATCTCCCCAGGTATTAAGCAAATCAACCTTGAAAAAACCTGTAAGCTTTCTATGCTTCCCGGTGAGACTTCTGGGTGCAGCAGAGGTGCATGGGAATCATTTAGATAGACCTAACTTCCCTTGGACCTATCAGGTGCTAGGCTTTATGGAAGACTTCATGCATTCATTTAATCCTCATAGTTGGAGAGGGATATTGTTGTCTGCAAAAGTGATGCAAAAGTTGTTGATGCAAAAGTGGGGGCACCTTAGAGGGAGGTGCTAGTGGTTAAGCACCAGGACAGAGTTGAGAGGTTGGGGTTCACACCCATTTCGCAGAAGACAAGATTGGCTATCTGCTTCTGATAAGGCACAGCTCTGAAAAGCTTAGGTAGGAGTGGTTCTGCTCAGCGCATGCATGCTACCCTGTGTCAGACCAGCAGCTTTGGCCGCATCTTAGAGAAGGCATGAAGCCAGGTCAGGCACCCCCTGGACCAGAGTGCATGTTCTCAACCCCCACCCCACCCCACCTCCTATGTGACCACAGCTCCATCCAGGGCTGCTCTCAGAGTTACTCCTCCTTCTGTTTGCCCCTGGCCTGGCCGCCCCTTCCCTGAGCTTGGCAGAGTGATGGGCATGGAGTGACAGCTTGCTGGGTGTGTGGTGAATGAATGAGTTTCAGGGACTGGGTGGCCTTGGCAAAGTTACACAGAAAACCCTCTGTCTCCATTTCCTCCTCTTAAGTGGCCATACTATGCCCTACCTGATAGCATTGCTTGTGAGAATCCAGGGACGTGCCACCTGTGGAGCACTGGCCTGGGGCATAGCACCAGCAGCATTCGTAGGCAGTGGTTGGCAGGGCTGCTGGCTCATGCTGCACTTCTACTGTTACCAAGAATCTGGGGTGTCGTGGAAGCAGAGCCCGTATTTGTTGGAAGATGAAAGGAACACAGGGAAGAGAAAAGGAAGAAGGGGGGTGGGGGAGATAGACACATTAAACAGATGAAGAAATGGCTGGTGCCTCTTTCCAATATCACTTGGGTCAGGCCAGCTTTTATAAGTCATGTTTTCAGGATCCAGATTCAGCCTGGACTTTCTTTCTTTCTCTCTTTCCTTCTTTCTTCCTTCTGCTTATGACCTATGCGACAATTGGAATAAAATAAAGAAACCTCGCTTCTTGCTCTTCTAACCCATAGCAATCTGAAAAGACAAAATAAAACTACCCTTGTGGGCTTCTGAGACTACAATTTTTTTGGGGGGGGGGGAATCACTGCCCTCTGGTGGGAGTGGGAGCCCCAGCCTTGCTCCTGGAGAGCTACTGCTAGATTTGAACCGCCAAGCCAGTGGGTCGCAGTCCTGCACTCAACCATTACGCCACCAGGGCTCAGCCCTAAGACTACAAATCTTTAAGGGAGTAGAAAATCTCTTTTCCAGCAGAGAGGCTGGTGGTTTCAGGCTGCTGAGCTTGCAAGTAGCAGGCAACTTGCAACCCATGATGCCACCAGGCTCCCAGAGAAAGTGGAAATCCAACCTGATATCCTGTGTGGGACGCAGGGATGCTGACTCTGAACCGCCAGTGGCTTTGTCCAGACGGACTTACATTAAAACCTTATTCGGTGTTCCTCTGAAATTCAGATTCAACGAGGCATCCTTCGTTTCTCCTGGCAGCCCTGTGCTGGTGCCTGAATATCTTTTTCTATGAAACAGTTGCGGCTCCTTGGACTGGAATACACCCCCACCACGATGCTAAGGCCACAGACTGTCGAGCGTCCATCGTATGACCTGGTGAGGAGCGTGACTTAACCCCTCACTGCCGTGGAGTCCATTCTGACTCACAGCCACCTGCAGGACAGAGCCGACCTGCCCCTGTGGGTTTCTGAGACTGGAACTCGCTATGGGAGTAAAAAGCTCTGTCTCGCCCCCTTTTGCACCATGCACACATGAATTTGGCTCCTGCTTAGTCTATCCCTTTCAAGAACAGGTGGCTTTCCAAGATATACATAGACACAGACAGTTCTAGAACAGGGACACACGGGCAAGATGGGCGAATTCACTTCTAAGGGAAAGGTAGTTGTTGGAGCCACCTTGGCAGTGGGAAGAGGTATCTGAGAGAAAAAGGCAAACTCCAGCCCCAAATCTGTGACTTCCAGGATACTCAGGTGAGAGAGAGCACCCATGTTCTCCATGGAATCTGGACCAGGCTTTCTGAAAGGCCAGGGTGTTTTGCATGGTCGGTTCCTCATGCCAACTGCTCTCCCTTGGAGCCAGGGAAAGAGGCCTCCCTTGGTCGCCACACTCACAAGCATATTCAGCAGCAGGCAAGTTAGTGCATCCACCTGGCTCTCAGAAACCAATGTAAAAGGGGGGGGGTAGCATTTCCCTCTGGGGGATCCAAGCATCATGCTGTCTGGAAATATCCCTTTCCCTGCCCCTCCCCTCAGCACTAACACGGTCTTGGTTTCATGCCCAACACCAGGCCACCCCTATTTTGTTTGAATGAAGCCCCCATCCTCCAACCTCTCTCCTTTCATCATCTCTCAGAACCGGAGCACCATTGTACTTATTTTGAACAAGAAGCAGCATTGGCTGGGCTTTAAGGGTGACTCTGCGTTCGGGGTCTGGGAGGGTTCCTATCTGCAATGGTGATGCTGCACACCTGCCGAGAGGTGGCGACAGGGCTTGTTTGTCGAGGTATGGAACTGATTAGGGAGTACCTTTTGTGTCTCTTATGCTGCCCTCCCCAAATTATTGGGTTGCTTTGCTTCCCCATTAGTCTGGGAAGATGCAAGCGTTGCCCCGTATTTCTTTTTTTTCATGCTTTCTTTTATTCTCCCCTTCTCACTCCCCTCATTTCATTTACATATCACAACTGTTTGGCAGTGAGTGCTATTGATTAAAAAAAAAGGGATTACAAACCTAACAGGTGGAAAATTGGTCTTTATTGCAACACAAATGAACATGACCTACCCCCCCCCCGCCCCCCTCAACACAGATAGGAACTACACTCCTAGACATTCTAGATTTTAAACGTCTCTTTTGGCATTCTGTCTACATCCACCTCTTCTTCTTCTTCTTCTCCCCCCACCCCACCCCCAAAGGATCAGAAAAAGCATAGGAGCAAGTTACATGAAAAGTGAAATGTTAGATAGCAAATAAATAGGGCATCGCAGGGGCCCCAAGCTCACGCACGTTATGGATTTCAGAAGGTTCATTTTGACTCTTCTTTCAATAGTGTGAGCTGAACAAATCATGCCCAGAAAACAAGGAATGGACCCACGTTTCAGGCCACACGTTTCAATGATCGCGAGAGACACACATGCAAACAAGAGGAGGGGACCCATCACTGCTCAAGTGCTAGGATGCTCCCCTCCCACCCCGCTCTCCCCACCCCTCACCATCAAAAACACGTAGATCTCCTCACCCAGGGAAAAGTCCCAAATCAGACATTTCACCTACTTGATTTCATTTCGCCCATCATCAAGCACGGTAAACTGCCCTACTGGCTGGGAGTCCAGCCCCGAGTCACTCAGCCTGGGGCTCAGAGACATCCAACTTACGGGCATCTGTGACCGACACTGGACATCTCTCACTTAAAGACAAATGCTTAGACATGAGGGGCTATCAGGGCTGCTTCTCTTATGATTAAACTCAAAGGGCTCCTTTGGAACCTAGCAGGACAGCCTGGCCTGGACAGTGCAGATGGTCTCATTCTGTTAGGTCCCCGCCAAATGTGGAACCCGGGTGTGCAGTGGGGGATGCACCAGGACATGTGTGAGGGTCTCTGGAATGTGGTGGTGTCATGCCGGAGAGGAAAGGAGATACACGTAGGGAACTAGGAGTGGTTTGGAAAGACCCAGCCTTGGTTCTGGTGGACATTAGGCATGGCTGGTGGGACCTGTCTGCTTAGGGCATTTGACCTTGGCCTCTGTCCATTTGCTTGCCGTGACTAAGATGACCTGGTTGTGGATGACTCTATGGGGGCAGGGCTTCTATGATACAGGATGCAAATGTCCCCGAGACCCGGGGGTCCCACATGTGTGTGCACATGGGTGTTAGGAAAAGCATGGGTTTCTTTGTGTGGACTGCCACCACACGGGCATGCACGTAGCTCTACTTGCTATACCGATAAAGGCAAACCAATCACCAGAGAAGGAAGGAGTTTCTGCTCACTTCATTTAAAGGTTCTGCAGAGAAGAATATATATAAATGTGTGTGTATCTATGTATATATATATTTGTCTTTCTCATCCCCTTATAGGAAACATAATGCAGGCTATAAACAAAGGGCAAGGGGTGGAAGGGAGTCATAGTTGAAAGGGAACTGCAAGAAGTACTCATGACAAGTCAGGATTATCAAGACAGCGTGAAGCTACCCAGGAGCTGAACTGGCAAGCACATCTCAGGATAGGGTGGTCCCTAAAAACTCTCTCAGCACTCCCCTGCTGCTCACTTGGCGGTGGACGGTGGGGTCATTGCATGGCGGTGGGAAGGTGGGCTAGTGGCATGGGATGGGAGTGGGAGAGGAGTTAGTGCCTACTCATTAGATGGTGGGAAGCTTGGTTGAATAGGCCTTCAGAGCCCAGGGCTGGGTCAACCAAGGGGCTAGGTGTCACAAAGCCTAGTTAAAGCATTCATCTATGACCCTGGTTTCTCTATGTGCATCTCATTCTAGCTGCCCCCAACTGTCAGCGGGGAAACTGAGGGAGTGGCTAGGGACTTCATGCCTCACATTCTATCTTCTCCTTAGAAATAAGTCCTAGTCCAGCAAGCCACCATCCTGCAAGGGTCCTGGGAGACGTCGGCTGCCTCTAGGCAGACACATCTCCCTGGGAGAAGCTCCTCACAAGGCCACTGTCCCCGGTTATCTGGGAGCAAACCCATACCTGCAGTGCTACTCTTCATCCACGCCTGTTACAAACTGTGAATGGTGCTCGGGTGACTTGCTGTGCGTTTTGCTTAGGTGGAGTTTGACTGCGTGTTTGCTCACAAATGTCCGACAGCACAACTTACACTTGAATTTAGAGTCCGTGTCCTCTTCGCCAGCTATTGTTTCCGGAGATCTCTGAGCCGACGATACCCGGGAGATCTCTTGCTCCACCTTGCTTTGCTGTTCCACGGCCATGCGGTTCATGTCCTTCATTTGGAAGCCTAGGTGAGATTCTAAGTGGCTGATGTAAGTTGGGGGGGTTCGGAACTGGGAGGCGCAGTCACCGCAATAAAAGATAGGGTGACCTTTGTCCATGTTCTTCAGGAACTTGGTCCCACCCGTTTTCCTAAGCTGGTACTTGACATTGGCCAGCCAGTGGCTGATGGTGGTCATGGAGAGTCCCGTGAACTTGGAGATCTGCATCCGCTCTTGTGGGCCCAGGTCGGACAGCAGGTACTTCCCTTCAGACGTCTGGAAGAGGCTGGAGGCAAACTGCGCTTGCAGAATCAGAAGGTGCTGAGGGTTCCAATTGGACTGCCGGCCCTTCCGCTTGTGCAGCGTCGAGACTTCGCTGGACACATCCTCGAAGCGCCGGACGTCCATCTCCAGCTTCAGGGGAGGGACCCTGGAGGATGCAGCGGCTGCGGCGGGCTTCGGGGTGGTTGCCTTGGGGAGGACTTTGACCATGTCGGCGATGTCCGACAGAGCATGCTTCTGGGGCGGGGATGTACAGGACTGCGCCTGGGAGGACTCCGTTTTCTTGGTCTTGGACTTGGTGAGGTCGATGGGCTGGTCGTGGCTCTCGAACAGATAGCGCCGGGACATGCTGGCAGGCCTTGTGGAGGCAGGGCTCAGCACCGGCTTGTCCAGGACGCCCAAGCTCGGCTTGTGGAACATGGGGACCGGGCTTGTGTTGGGGCTGGCGCAGGAGGGAGAGCGCAGCGGCTCGGTGGCTTTGCCCAGGTGATTGTTCAGGACGGACTGCAGGGCGCTGAGTGGGTTGATGCAGGGCAGGGCTGCAGCCGGGTTGGTGAGGGCGCAGCCATTGCTGAGCGAGGTGGCCTCCAGGGACTGAGACTTCTCCTTCTCACTGCCCTCTTTCATCAGCGGGTCCTCCTCCACATGCTGGGGACCTGGCTCAGCCTTTTTGGGCTCCGCAGGGGGCTCACTTTTGGGGAAAGACTCCCCCTCGCTGTGGCTGAAAGAGGACGCTTCTTCTCGGGGACTCTCCTTCCCGCCTTCCTTCAAGGGGTCGTCTCTGTCTCCCATCTCCTTCTTCACCTGCGTGTATGGGGCCAGGTTTGTGGGCACAGAGACCAGTGGCATGACTTTCCACTTGGGCGCGATGGGCCTGAGCTTGTTGGCAAGGTTCGGCCGAATCTGTAGCACTTGGGAGCCCAGAGGCAAAGAGGGCTTGGCGGCCTCCGACAGCTGGTAGGCGGCATGGATGCTGGGGTACGCGCTCCAGCTGGGAGCCCCGTTCTGAGCTTTGTTGATGGCTGTGGTGACGGTGTTCTCCAGTGACTTCAAAATGTCCCCTCCGCCCTTGGAGCCGTCTTCCAAGTCCTCCTCCCGTAGGTACTGGTACTTCATCGTTGGGTCTAAAGGCTTCTGCAGAGGGTCCTCGTACTCCTGGCCTTTGGTGGCCTTCTCATCTTTGTTGGACTCCTCCGGCCTCTCCGCGGGGTCCTCCCTCTTCAGCTCGGTGGTGGAGGCTGTGCAGTCGGCCGCCGAGTTACTGGACGGCTTCGGGTCCACCGAGTCGCTGGTCGGGGCGTCGCACAACGACTGCATTTTCTCCACCGCCAGCGGGTCCAGCACCAGCTGCTTCCCCTTCTTGGAGGCTGAGCTGGTGACCTTCAGGAAGTGGCCAGTGACCATCATGTGGGTGGTGAGCTGCTGTAAGGTATCGTGGGAGCTGCCACACTCCATGCACTTCAA
The DNA here is from genome assembly GCA_004026705.1 of Nesogale talazaci. Classification (NCBI taxonomy): domain Eukaryota; kingdom Metazoa; phylum Chordata; class Mammalia; order Afrosoricida; family Tenrecidae; genus Nesogale; species Nesogale talazaci. The sequence continues at coordinate 25,438 of PVJH01011889.1, read as the reverse complement.
GATCTGCGACTTACAGGCCTCGAACTGCCAGGTGTAGCTGGCCCCGTTTTGGTAACCGTAGCGGTTGTTGGAAGCCAGCTGTAGGCCCGAGCTCTTCTGGGAGGAGAAGGAGTCGGTGAAGGAGCCCGTGGTGGAATCCGGGGAGCACGGGCGGTTGACGTCGAACACACGCTTCTTGGCTGGAGTTACCATTTTGGACGAAATGGTTGGGACCGGTTCCTTCAAAGGCACTTTTTGGTAATGTTTTGTTTTTATCATGTGGACGCTCAGATCTTGGAGGGAATCGAAGGAGTCGCCACAGAACATGCACTTGAGAACCTTCTGTGCGTCCTCCTTGTCCATATCCTGGAAGGGCCTTTTCCGGGGCTTCGAGTAGCTGGCAGGTCTGAGCTTGTCCTTCTTGCGGTTGTCGTCTTGGTAGTGGCCCGTCTCGTTCATGTGCACGGTCAGCTCCACCAGGGTGTCGTAGGCTGCGCTGCACTGGCGGCACCGGAACCGGCTGGCCCCGGTGAAGACGGTCCCGCACATCTTGCTGCTCTGCCGGTACAACTGGACCGAGCTGAACAGACTGGGCTTGGAGATGCACCGGGAAGGCAGGTTCTGCTGCAGGCTTTTGGACAGGGCGTCCTGGTGCCAGTCAAACTCGCTCTTGTTGCTGCCGTTGCGGGGATCACCGCCCCGCTTTTCGCTGTTGGACAGCTTGAAGCCAAGGCCCAGGCCCGACCAATAGGAGTCAGACAAGATGTTGGCGTAGACGGCGGTCATTTTATCCATGCAGTTGTTGTGTGTCTCCTTCGAGAGTTTGGGGTGAGGGTTGGCCTTCTTGTCTGGGGCATCTCGGCCACAGACGCTCTTGACCTCTGACACCTGGTCGCTGGCATCGCTGAGCAGGGATTCATTCTCGGCGTCCTGAGTGGACAGATGGCTTCCCGGAGAGTTCTGGTAGCTGAGGCAGCCCCTGTGCTCTGGGCCCGTGTCTAGCTCCTCGTCTGTCCCTGGGTCATTGCTGCCCTGAAGTTGAGCTACAGACCCATTGTCTTCCTCCTCCTCCTCTTCCTCTTTTATGTCCTCCTCTTCCTTGAGCAGTTCCTCTTGGGCATAACCTGCAAAAGAAGAAGAGATGAAATACCAGAGCAGCCCACCGAGGTCGCTTCAAAAGCCCCACTTAGGCGAAGTGCTTCCATCCCAAATGGCACACCCATTTCATCTACATATTTATGAACCATGAGCCTGGGAGAAACAGAAGAAAAGTCCAGTGATGTATTGCCTCCTGCCTCCTGCCTCCCTTGCTTCCTCCCTCCCACCCGACTCCTAACACGGGCAGGAGCCATCCTACTAGAGAAAGGTCCAGAGTCCCCCAGTTAATAATTTTCAGGTTTAAGGAATAGCTTGCTAACATGGCTGTCATGGGACAGACACTAAGTTCATGGGTACGACGCTCAGGAAGCTGGGCTGGACTTCAAATCCTAACATATCTCTATGGGAAAGGAGGTTGGCGAATGAGAAATCAAAGGGTTAACCCTTGGCACTTCGATGGTCTGAGTTTTCCAGGATACTTGGCTCTCCTGGCTCATCATCATCAAATAAATATTTTCTGAGTGCTCACAAGTCATTGCGATGTGTGGCGGCCATGATATTTTGCAGCGATGCTGTCTTTGTGTTAGCATGTATTTATCTGTAGAGAGGTGCACAGCTGGCACAGAGATTATGGAAGACGGGAGTAGAATTTTCCATGGAGACTGGAACAATTATGCAAGCAAATCCAATGATTTAAAAAATCACAGCAACTTGTGTTGGAATGGGAGATTTGGGGGCCAGCCTATTATTCTTGAGTGGGTCTGTGAAGACCTCTCTAGACAGGGCTGAAAGGGCCCTCTGGATTTTGTGCCTGTAATTTCCAATGCTCCGTGATTTGTGGGTTCCTGCCATGAGATGCCAATTATACATTTGATTTGTAGATGCAAAATGCTATTGGGGATGCATGCCTGCCCTTCCCTGAAAGAATTTAGGAGCTGTAAATGAAGGAAATGAAGGCCCGGGAGAGCGGGTGCAAAGGGAGTTAATGGGTGGATATCCATCAATGGGAGTGGGCGACGTGCCTGTTTATGCCCAGGGGTTCATTTTCTGCACCTGGCCAGGTGGCCAAACCAGGAAAAAAAGCCAAAGGGACCCAGCCCTGGGTTTATATCTCAAAGCAAGCTCTTTCTGGTTCAGATTCTAATTCCCTTCTCAGGGTCAAGCAGCTCGGGGGGAGTAACCAGTGAGGAAGAGTTGGTGCCGTTCCCTCTCCCCCAAGGTGAAGTTTGGAAAAGGAGTGATGGCCCAAGGGACAGAGGTCTGTGGTGCAAGGCAGACATCGAGGTTGGAAGAGATAGGGCTTTGTTAGGTGGGAGGCAGCTGCAGCTGGTACACTCCACAGCCTGAAGATGGAGAAGACAAGCAGGGAACATCGACTCTGTCCTGGAGTCCCTCACTCCACTCACTGCCATCCAGGCAATTCCAATCACAGTGACCCTAGAAGACAGGGTAGAACTGCCCTGTGGGTTTCTGAGCTGCAGACTGTTTCTTCCTAGGAGTAGAAAATCTCATTTTGCTCCCAAGGAGCGGTTGATAGTTTTGAACTGCCGACCTTGGGTTAGCAGCCCAACATGTAATCCACAGGACTCCTCTCTAGAGTCCCTAGCTGTGACATATGGTACTTAGTTACCAACCCAGAGCTTCATGGTTCTGGTCCACCTAGAGTTCCCTCCCAATGAAGGCCTGGTGTTTTCCTTGTAATGCCTGATACCGCAGCTCTTCATGGAAGCTCACAGCCAGCTGGGGTCGGTTCCATGGCAGCTGGTTCACTGCATGCTGGAGGCTGTGTGCATCACTGGAAGCATATCCTTCCTCCACAGTCTAATATCCTTGTGAAACAGGTGTGGTTATCCTCCTCATTTCCCAGATGGGGCCACTCAGGCTCTGAAGTCAAGAAGCTGGTTCTCACTGTCAAGTTGTGATATAAGACCTGGTTGGTTTGGCGCAGAATCCATGGACTTAACCACTAGGCTCCAATCTCTTTCTCTAACCAAGTGATCCAAAGATCAAAGGGACTACAGTGGCAGGATCTACAGCCACTCAGAAGCTTGCCACCTTTGGGATGGTAGTGGTGGAGAATTGGGAGAAAAGTAGAAACCACCCAAGAGTTTAAGGTCATGAGTCTTTCAAAACAGGATGAAACTGTCCCCGCGTTGACCCATCACTAGTCCTGTGCCTGTGTGAGTTGTTTTATGGGCATTGGTCTTGGATTGTTTTCCTTTCTGGCTCCAAGCTGACAGGTGAGGTGCCATGAAACTGGGGCCACTCATTTCTCTAGTTACATGAATTGATCTGAAGAACCCCAAACTGCTGCACCCAGTCAAACAACCCCCCCACCCACTGCCCCCTTGGCAGCTGCTGTTGGAAGTGGGTGAAGGGAGACATTGGATAGTGTAAGAAATGACAAAATAATAATACTTTATAAATTATCAAGGGTTCATGAGGGAGGGGGAGCAGGGAGGGAGGGGGAAAATGAGGAGCTGATACCAAGGGCTCAAGTAGAAAGCAAATGTTTTGAGAACGATGAAGGAAACAAATGTACAAATGTGCTTGACACACAATAGATGTATGGATGGATTGTGATAAGAGTGGCATGAACCCCCAATAAAATGGTTTAAAAATATCCAAATGACTGCAGGGGACACCCCACCTCCCAGTCACCTTCATGTTTTTTTTTCCTGGATAAATTGGTAGGCTTGCCAAACCAATCACACTGTGTCTTCAGAAAGAAAGAAATGTCAGTGTTATAAAATTAAGTGAAGTGTTGTTATGGGGTCAAGTTAAAGGCTTTGAAGAATTGGGCAAAGTACCATTCAGTAGGGTCACTTTTCAGGTTGAAACGTGTGCACCAGAGCACGAGGTGTGACCCAGCACCTTCCAGACACATGGAGCAGGTCCCTAGTCTCCCTGTGTGGTTCCCAACCCCAAAGACTGTGCACACACACTGCGAGGACAAGCAATAACATGCATCAAGCACACTGCCATTGCATTGATTCCAACTCCCAGCTAGCCATAGGACAGGGTAGAATTGCCTTTCCGGGGTTCCGAGACTGTCATTCCTGATGGGAGTGAGAAATCCTCATCTTTCTTCCCCCTGAGTGGTTGGTGGTTCCAATGGCTGGTCTGGTGGTTAGCAGCCCAGTGCGGAAGCCACTATGCCAACAGGATGTGTGTGCGTGCGCGTCATTTTCACACAAGGCGGAAAGAAGTCACTTGCTTCTCTCTCCTTTTGTATCTGCTGACATTTGAGAGCTGCCCTTCCCAGACCAGCTCCACCTCACCATCGACTTTGTTGTCCCTGAAGAAAAGGCACAGACAGTCAATGCCTCCCCCACAACACAGACAGAATTTTCTGCTTAATTAGGCATTGACATGTTTACTATAACCTTTATAGAAGACTAACTCGAGCCCAGAGACTCTTTCTGTCTGTTTTCCTGTGAGGAACCGACAGAATTTCAGATGGGGTCTTTGGGTAGCACTGTGAAAGGGTTGGCCAAGAAAACCCAGACAACAGGGCAGGTGCTCCCATCCAAAGGTATGTGCTCTGGAGAGGGTGGCAGAGTTAGTGCCTTGGCATTCTGAAGAACACATCTGGTGCAATACATGTGAAAGCTGTTTGCCTGACCCCCAGATTTACTCTGGGGGTGACAAGAGAGGGAAGGGAGATGGAGATGGGAGAGTCTAATGAGTGGTGGGTCTCATCTCTCTCTCCACCAATGGTTTGCTTAAAAGACTTGTGTCTGAAGTAAACCTGCGTCGAAGAGATCTTCCTTCTCCCCAAACTCATATAACCACCTGGCATAGGTGGATGCTCCTAGAGCCTGTGGTTAAATGAACAGATGGCTAAACAATGAAAGGCATGGTTTCCCTGGCAAACTGTGGCTTCACCAGTTCGGTGGGGCACAGACTAGATCACAACTCTCCTGACCAAGGTAACGAATGCAAGGATGAAACCAGAAACCAGTTGCTGCTAAGTCAACCCCAATCATGTCAGAGTAGATGCTCTGGGTGAACCTGAAGCGGAACCTCTAACTTTCTGATTAGTAGTTGAGCATGTTAGCCATTTGTGCCCCCACCCCCACCCTAAGCCAGCACATTGCCAGAAGTCACTGAGCTGTGGATTTAAACCTTTAAGTAGGAGGACCACCGAGAAGCATGCAGACAGCATAGCCTCAAAAGAGACCATCCTGATATGAACAGACTTATATTTGAAAGAGACTCACTCAAGGGAACTATGGCAGTATGGACTGATCTCTACATGGCCAATGCCCACTGGCTTGGACAAAGATTAGGGTGGAGTGAAGAAGTAAGAGCCATAGCAGGAACAGATCAATGCACTCCCAGGTTCGCCGCACCACTGCTCACGAGAGGCAGAGGATGGAAACAGTCTACATGCCCATCCACGCAAGAATGGATAAAGACGTGTGGGGATACACACAGTGGAAATATTACCCATTGTTAAAGAATAATGAGGACACGGAAACACCTGACGACCTGGATGTGTTCAGAGAACATGATGCTGAGGAACGTCAGTCCCTTTAAGACCACTGCTAAAAGGAAAAAAGGCAAGACAAATGCTTTCATGCCTGAAGAAACAGACTTTGAAGGAGATCCGGGTGGGAGGGAGGGAGAGGAAGTGCAGGGGAAAGCAGCAGGCTCAAAGGGAGACAGGCGTCAGGTAGTGAAAGAGTGAAGGGGAAGAGAGTATCGTACAAGAGGGAGAAGAGAATAAGTGGTCTGGGGAGATGGAGAGTGATGTCAGACTGGGCAAGCTATTGGGAGTTTTGGTAAGTCATTTCAATTGTTAAATACAAAAGTGATGATCTGACATGTAACCAATTTATAATAAAAAGTAAGGACTGAGCCCCGGTGGCTTAAGTGGTTGAGTGCGGAACTGCAGCCCGTGGGCTTGCCGGTTCAAATCCAACGGCGGCTGGGTAGCGCCCAGGACCACCAGAGGCAGTGATGCCCACCAAAAAAAAAAAAAAAAAAAGTAAAACAAACAAACAAACAACCCCTACATATTAAAGTGGAGTCTTCTCCCAAACCCTAGGATAAGATAAAGGGGGCATAAAGATGCTATTGAAAATATATAATAAATGCAGGAAACTTTTGTGCTCTCATAGAACACATTTAGGAACCGGCTGACATGTAAGATATGGGCACATGCTTCCATTTTAGAAATGTTCCTGCATGTTAAAGGTTGAAAGGGGAAGATAATTAACCAGAAACGACCCCCCTGATGGTTTGGGAAACCTCTAAACCAGTGGTTCTCAACCATCCTAATGTTGTGACGCTTTTATACCATACCTTGTGTGGTAGTGACCCCCCCAACCATAAAATTATTTTTACTGCTACTTCATAACTGTAGTCTTGCTACTGTTATGAGTCGGTGACCACTGTGAAGAGGTCGTTTAGCTCCCACAAGGGTCACGACCCACAGGTTGAGAACCAGTGCTCTAGACAGCGCTGGTGTAAGGAGACTGAGAGAGTAGACCACGGCCAGCAGTGCGGGCGCAATCTGACTCTGGGTGGGCATACATTCCTGCTGTGGGCTTGCAGCTCTACAACCGTGGTTCCAGCACAAACATCAGCAATCTGGAAAATGGTAGTGAGTGGAGCAGCGAGGCCCCGAAGCCAACTTAAAATTCAAGAAGCCTGGTTTTCAAAAACAAAGCCATTATTGAACCAAGACCTCATTTATCAGTCATCGGATGGTGGTAGACTCCTACTCACTAACCTGCCTCCATGTGAGGGTGCTTTTAAATCGGATGATGAGCCCACAGAGAGCCAGGCAGAGGTGAATGCAGTGAGGGCAGGGGACTCCTGGGGTACCTGTGGGTGCTGTACATGATGACAGAGAGCAAGGCCTTCGGGCCACCAGGTTCTCAGGTGACTGGGGGACAAGTCAGCAAATACAGTGATGGGCACTAGTGGGCGCTCTCGTTGGCAGGTGGAATACAGGGCACAGTGGTGGAGGGTTTGGTGTTCACAGAGATGGAGCCCATTGTGGCCGGATCCAGGGTCAGGGTGAGTGGAGGACCCAGGAAGGGGAGCAGGGCAGGGCCTTGTTTCTGCTTGAGGAGAGAAGTACGTTCTTAAGGAGTGGTTGGGTGGTAGAGATGGCTAAGTGCTGTGCCACTAACCTCCAGTCTCCAGGTTCACATCGACCCAGAGATCCCTCAAAACTCAGGCCTGCCAGCATGCCTTCAAAAGCGCATCACCTCAAAAGCCCTCCTGTGTTCAATGTTGCACTCTGGGGTCACCATGAGCTGGAAGGACACCAGCAAGTGTTCGCGAGGACTGTGGGCTCTCTGCAGGCATTTACCGAGAATACGGGCGCCATGACATCAAACCCAACTCCTCTATCATCTGGCAAATTTATCTAAGCTCCTTACTCTCACGAACTTCTTAACATGCACACACAGATGGAGAGACATGACCAGAATGCTTGCAGGTGTGCTGGAGTGGCCCACTGGCTGGGGGCACTGATCCCAAGGACCAAAAGTGCTCTGTGCACCGCGTGGACACACAGAAAGCCATGGGAAACAATCCACTCTCTGTTTTCCATTTTGTGCAGACCACCCAGTGAACTGGACTGTTTTGCACCCTCTCAGACACCTCTCGGGCAGTGTCTCTGTGACAAAAGCATCATTCACTTCCTGTGTTCTTCCTGGAGGCATTCAGGCCATCGTCACAGCTCTTGGGGCTACACAGTTGTATTCTTGATCACAGTGGACATGTGTGTGGCAGCTGAAGGCTCTAAGTCTGCTTCAGTTTCACTTTGACCAAGATGGAGATCAGAGAGGGTTTTTAAGGCTGTCAATCTTCTCTCTTAAAAAACAGACAAACCGCACTTTGTTTCTGAAGCTGTGGACTGTCCCACTGGTGAGTGGCTGGGAGTTTGTTTATCAATCTTCAGTTGTCTTCTAATCACGCATGTGGCTTTCTTTCTTCATGGCTTGATCGGTCCGCAACAAAAAGGGTGACTCTCATCTGAGTCCTGGGAAAGGGGTGTCCTGTCATTCCTTACTTGTGGCCATCTGCTTGTTGCTGAGTGTGACAGAGATAGGGTGAGAGACAGAGTAACCATTCTTGACCTGAGTTTCACTGGGGCATCCACCGCAGGGGCAAACCAAAGCCCCAGTCAAGCGGTTGAATGAGGGCAATCGTGGGACACTGGGGTTGGGGAAGGAGGAGGTTGCGAAAAGGTCACCTGTTACTAGAGGGGCACAGTGACTTCCATGGGCAAAGTGGGGCAGATGTAAGAAGCACAAGGCTTAGTCACAAAGACACGCGATAAGGGACATTGGGTTAGATGGACAGGGTGCCATGGCTGGGGTAGGATGGTAAAACAGTGCGACCACAAGCCTGGTAGTGCCACAAAGTCAAGGGTTGCCAGACAGACACCTTGTTTATCCGAACCATGCCAGTGAGACCACATATACCGAAGAACTGTACTTCACAATCTCTGACTCTGGAGAACTGGGTCAAGTCTGGGATTAGACGGAGTGAAACATTCTTTAGGCTTTCTCTCCCATTGACTATTTGGCTTCAGATTCCTCATGTGTTCAACCGAACCAGGAGTGACACCCACAAGCCTGTAGCTTCTAAGGGTTCTTCCAGGAACAAGGCAGAAAACAGAAGAGGAAACACACTGGGCATTCTTCCGCCTCCAGGGGCAGTTCTTGGGCTACCCACCTGGGCCTCACATGGGAGCTTGTTAGAGATGCAGACACTGGTCCCCTCTAGGTGGCTGAATGAGGACCACTTACCAAGATCCCTGGGGGCAATTCATCCAGGACTAACGGTCCTGAAGACCCTGCTACAAGTTGCAAGCTTGTTCCTTGGGAGGGAGCTGTGGAGCTATCAACCCCTCCCTCTGTTCCTTCATGTAGGTGAACCCCAGTCAAGGGGTTGAATGAGGGCAATCGTGGGACACTGGGGTTGGGGAAGGAGGAGGTTGCGAAAAAGCTTTGGGAAGTCAAAGAAAGACTTTAGGGGTATTCACCTCTTTCTTTTCCAGAGAACCAAAGGCCCTCGTGCCCGTGGTTTAGAACCCGCTCTCCAGGTTAACAGGGAAAATACAGAGCCAGAGAGCAATTCCAGTCAAAGGCGTCATCTAGTTCTAAGGACAAAGCTGTTGCCATCCTATGGACATGCTGTCAGGAGAGGTCAGTCCCCGGAGAAGGACATTGTGCTTGATCGAGTGGGAGCACAGAGACAAAGAGGAAGACCCTTGATGAGAGGGCATGATGCGGTGGCTGCAATGGGATCACACATGGGAACCAATGAAGGCGGGGAGGGCCCAGAGCTGGGCAGGGTTTCCTTCTGTTGTACATCGAGTTACTATGAGTTGGATCCCGCTTGAAGGCGCCCAACAGTTACAAGAACAACAGTTCATCAAAAGGGGGACTCGGGTAACTTAACAGTTATGGGTCCAGCTGCTTACCGAAAGGTTGCCTGTTCAAACCCCCTCTCCCCTCACCAGTGGGTCCACAGGACAAAGATCTGGTGATCAGTTTGCCAACATAACAGACTTGGACTGCTATGGGGCAGTTATGCTCTATGACAGAGTGACCCCACGGGGTCTCTGTGATACTCAAAGTTGTCCCAATAGCACACAGTCACAGCCACCACCCAGGAGCAGATGGGTTACTCTGTCAGCCTTAGAAGGAAGCAAGCTTCATCTCAAGTCTTGTTCCTTTGCCTTGCAATTTGGGGTGGCATGGGGGCCAATCATGGAACCTTTCTGTACCTCGGAATCTTCCTCCATTCCAGGAGAATACTAGCAGCACTCACCTCCCAGGCTGGTCTGGTGAATTCTATACAGCAAGACATGTAGCAGAACAAAGCTTTTAATATGACTCCTGGCTCCCCGGACCTGATCTTGACACCTTGCGAGGACTGTCACCTTACTGTCTAACTGGAATCAGTCCATGCAGCCATTTTTGGGGGGCTCCCTCTATCCTAGACCAATTCAAGAGATTCCATAGTTGTTCATGTGAGAGAGAAACAGCTGCACCTGGGTCATGGTGCAAAAAGAGTTTCCTTCAGTTTGGGGGTTTGCTATCTCATGTCAAACCATCCCCGCAAGGAGCCAGCATCATCCTTTCTGGGAATGTCCACAGATTCGAAGGGCAAAGCTGGGAGCACTGCTATGCTAACGTCTGCAGGCCTGGGGAAAAACGGGACTGCACCAGCCAGGGGACGAGGTCTTTCCTGGAGGCCTTGGGCATCACATTTAGAGAGATGACAGATGTTCATAGCAGAAGATCTCCTACATAAATGCTTTATATACAGCATCTTTTGAGAGGCTGGGGGGAGTGTGGTGGGGTTGGGCATAAGCCATTATGGACAAACATCCCAGAGATGATTTTTTTTCAAAGGAGCAGTGTGAGAAAATATTCGTGTGAGAAAATATTCGTGGAGAAGGGTGAAGAGGAGGCCACTTCATAAGCTGGCTGATGACTCGTTTGGAAATCAGTATCCTTACCTTATCATCACAGTGACAGAGGCATGCAGAGGAGGCAGAGGGATGGAACAGAACAAAGGCCCCACAGACCTTTCTCTACACACTTTTGCAAGCAGTAGTGGCTGGCCATTTTCATTCCCTTCCTATGTAGGTGGAAGTTGGACACTGCCTAGGGAAGACGCAAGAGGAATGGATGCATTTGAATGATGGGGCCGCAGAAGGATATTGAAAGGACCACGGATTGCCCAAAGAACAAACATCTGTCTGGGAAGATGTACGGCCAGAATGCTCCTGAGAGGCAAGGATGGCAAGACTCGGTCTCCTGTGCTGTGGACACACTACCAGGAGAGTCCAGTTCCTGGAAAAGGCCATCCCGAGCGGTGAAGCTGAGGGAAAGAGAAAAGGAGGAAGGCCCTTGACCAGGCGGACTGACACAGCAGCTGCAACCATGGGCTCAGACGTGAGGACGATTGCGCTGAACCAGACCATGTTTGCCGCTGTGGCTCACGGGGCCGCCAGAAGACAGAACTGACCCAACGACAAGGCTGTTTTCAGCCAGCCATGCAAGCCAGTTCTCTCTGCACACGTATGTCCTCACTGATTGATCTAGAAGCTCATGGAAATAGAGTATCTTCCAAGATTGGAGTTTAGTGTTTTTTCTCTTTCATTTCGGTAGGTGAACAAGCACAGAGACTCATGGCCCATGCTGACCTTCTTTCCAGAGGTCCCTGCAATGCCATCGTTTAGCACCACCTTCCCTCCGCCTGAGCTGGTTTCCTTTCCCACTGGCTGGAAGTCACACATCTTTTGCTTTATTCCCCCTTTTTCCCCCTTTCCCTTTGCCTTTTGACAATGACTGCTTCTTGCGCGGAGATATTTCATGCAGATAATGGATAATGACCACTGTTCGTGGCCTTTTCTTTAAAATGTCTAACTGCATTAGCCAAGCGCGGGACCATGCTTCCTTCTGCACATTTCATAGCAGTTAAGAAAGAGGGAGAGAAGGGCTCCCATAGAAAAGAAAAGTTTTGGAAATGATGATGGCAATGTGTACCAATGTGCTTGATACTATTGATGTATGGATTGTTATAAGAGTTGTAAGAGCTCCCAATAATGTGATTTATAAAAAAGAAAGAAAGAAAGAAAGAGGGAGGGAAAAAAAAGGCCATCATCCTCTCAGAGAAGCCAAAGTGGTGGGGCTGGGCACTTGCTTTCCTCTTCTGAGAACAGAGAAGGAGGAAGTAGAAAGGGCTCAGTTAAGCCCAAACCTGTATGACCTGAGACTGAGTCCTCAGCCCAAGAAGGCTTCCGGTGCCTTCTGCAGTCCTACTGTGAGGGGCTCCACGATGGCGTCTCTCATGCGTCTATATGTTGGGTTCTCCATCAACATGAGCGTTGCGTCAGTCTGGCAGGAGGCTCACACGGTGGTGGACTTCACTGATGCCTCCTCTTCCTGCTCAGGAGTCGAGCAGTGTTTCCACTTTGGTACTGATTGATCAAATCTAAGGGTGGAGAAGCCCTTTCAGTGCAGGTTTTTGTGAAGGGCTTTCATCCCTTGATCAGCACCTCCATCGTGTATTTGAACACCATGAGGGCACAGAGATTGGGCTGTAGCTGCTAACCATGAGGTCTGCAGTTCAAAACCACCAGCTGTTCTGTGGGAGAAAGACAGGGTTTTCTACTCCAAGAGTCACAGGCCGGGAAACACACAAGGCATTTCTATTCCGTCCTACAGGGTTGCTCTGAGTTTGTATCGACATAATGAGAGTGGATTGGTGTTTTGGAGAATGACAGAGAATGGGACCCTTTGGGCACAATGGTTAGATTTTGGGAAGTCAGAGGTTTGAACCCAGCTTTTAATAGTCTGTCTCTACAGAAGTGCCTGGTCCCAGGGTACCACCATGTGAATGCATGACTTCTTAGTGGGCATGATGTGGGCCCCGTGGGGACACTTGGCAATGTCTGGAGATAGCTTGGGTTGCCACAGTGGAAGGGTGGGGCATGGCTGGCTTCCAGTGAGTTGAGGTCAGGCAGACTGCTAAACATTCTCCAGGGCACAGACTGCAATGGCATTACCCCCCCCCCCCAGTATATTTGGCCCCAATCATTGTTAACATATTAAGGTCATATGCAATGTTAAGGTCATCGGCATCTTTGGGAATTCATGACGTCGTTGGTCAGTGACAGCATGCTACATGGGCCAGAACCCCATGGACTGCGTTGGACTCCCCAAGTTAGGCTGGGCTTCTCAGTATCCTGTAAGCATCCTCCATTTTTGTGACCTGATGTCATTATCTCACGTGTTGTAAATCCTGACCTCTATGATATTAACAAAATTCTATTAATGAGACAGGAAGTGCTCTACCAGATTCAGTTACATCTTAAGTCCATGTCTTTTGAGAGACACAGCGACGCCAACAATTCAGAGGAGCCTGGCTGTTTCAAGAAAGAAGAGCCGGGCACAGAGCACCCAGGGTCACTGTGCTGAGAACCTGCTAGACTCGGGGGAAGACAGGTGCCCAGACATGTGATGGATCTCAAAGGGATGCCAACCCTGCAGACGATTGAAAGAAGACAAAGACCCTTTGCCCTCAGCACCAAGAGAGGGAGAACACCTCTCCCTTGAGCTGGCACCCTGATGTCAGATGTTCAGCCTCCTAAGCTGGGAGAGAATGAATTCATATTTGTTAAGATCACCCACCTTCAGCATTTCTGTTGCAGCTGTGCTAGAAAAGCAAAGCCAAGTGACTTCTCAATGTGAAGGCAGAACCACTCCTCTCCCACCACTCCTAGGAGCACCCACATGTACCCTGAGAGCACAGGGTCTGGAAGCCAGCCTGCCTGGGTTCTGATCGGCCTACCTTCTCTCATCCTACCTTGTCATCTTGAACAAGCTAATGGCCTCTGTGGACATCAGTATCTTTACCTGCGCCTCAGAGAGAACAATAGCACCCAACTCAAAGATTATTGTGAGTGTTCAGCAAGATTACTGGGCAGAACTCAGCATGCCATGTCCTGGAAGCGCCCACGGTGCAGTGCCCTCGACTGCTATTTCACCAGCTGCCTGCCAGGGTGTCAGGCGGTGGTGTCTCACATGTTGCCAGGACACTGGAAGCTCTGCAGCCGGAACTTGACACAGCAGCAGGCTTTGGTGCCACTTCCAGACTAAGGCAGAGTGGGAAGAGAGGTCTGGCAACCAGTTTCTGAAAAGGAGCCAATTAAAGGCATTGGATGACGCGCTGGAAGAGGAACGAGAGTTTGGAGACGTCAAGGACAAGGGAGGATGTGGTCGCTACATAATCTGTTGTCAACTTGAGACTAGTAAGAGTAAAGGGGCAGGGTTTAGCCAGTCAATGAGATTGCGGCTTGATGACCTCATTTGGAGGTGTTAAGGAGATAAAAAGCTCACTGGACATGGGACACATGCTCACTCCCTGCGAGACATTTCTGTTGACACGACACACGAGCCGGAGGAGCCATGTGGAGACCCACGCCAACACTAAAATGTTCACACCGCTGCTGAATCCACAAGAGTTTCCACCCACCGGCCTGTGATCCTCCAGCATTCAGCAGCATTGCATGTGCTGTGTGAGTTTGAAGAGGCATTCATAAACTGATATCGGCCACATGGGCTAAGATCAGATTTATGGACTTGATCTGGACTGGGCTGGGATGTTTTCTCAATATCCAATTGCTCTTGTATATAAAGTTCGTTCTTATACACGTACGCGTCTATCTGGATTTGTTTCTCTAGTCAGCCAGGACTAACACAGAGGGTGAGATGGGTTGGCACTGCGGTCCCCACGACGGGTTTGGACATACTGACATGTGTGAGGATGACTGGACTGGGCAGTGTTCGGTCATGTTGAGCATATGGTACCCATAGCTCACAACTGCCCCACGGGAGCCATCAGGGCGACCATTGTAATTTGTACTTAGAGCATGCTCACTGAGAGCCACTTTAGGGAGCACAGGTCCTCAGGACTTTTGGTGTCTCTTGTGAGTTAGGGTTAGGGTTCTCCCACCCCCATCGGTTTTTTTTGCATCACTCTCAATCAATTCTATCTGGGTTCACTTCAGTCCTCTTATCAGATGGAGTATTATGTACCACAAGAAACATACGGATGAAAAGATGAATGATGAAAGGATTCGCGCTCATAAGCCACTCCAGTATAGTCAGGCCAACTCTCAGGCAGCTCCTTCTTGCCCTCTAATGCCATGTATATTTACCCTTCTCCCTGCCAATTGTCCTCCTGCCCTGCAGGCAGCCAGCCCTCAAATCATTGGGAAGGCTCTCAGGCTTCCAAAGCAGCCTAAAGCAGCTTCAACTTTGGGGTCATGACCCCTTTGGGGGTCAAATGATCCATCCACAAGGGTCACCTAAGATCATCAGAAAACACCTATTTCTAATGGTCTTGGCAACTGAGACACTGCTTCTCTACCTGATTCCAGTCGGGTCTGCCCATATGCAGATATGCCCACCTACGAGCACCCACAGCATGAAGACTGTTAGCCAGGCTGCACCATGGTTTGAGACAGAATTTCATTTATTTGTCATTAGAAATAAATATTTTACAATATACAATTATACTCTGTTTTTGTGATTCATCACTATGCTTTAATTATGTTCGATTTGTAACAATGAAAATACATCCTGCATAACAGATATTTATATGATGACTAATAATAGTAATAACATGATAGTGATGAAGTAGCAACACCAATAATTTTGTGGTTGGGGTCACCACAATGTGAGGAACTATGAAAGGGTCTTGGCACGAGGAAGGTTGAGAGCCACTGCTCTAACCTACGGCTGAATAAGAGCCATGCACACCTGTTCTGCCTTACCGATCCATTCTACTTAGAGACACACTTAGGGACAGATCTCGTCGGCAACCCAGGGACTGACTGTCTGGAACTCTGCCAAGTACATCTTGACCCAGTTCAATCCTTAATTAACTAGGTGAGTTTCTGAACCTTTGAGCAACTTCTACAGAGCAGTGAGTCTGATCTGGGGCCGAGATGGCACTGGATGGCGGGATGGAGCAGTTCTTGGAAATGGCCCCAACTCTGGGCAAGCAGGGGCCTTTGATCCTTTTGAATTGACAGTTGAATAATCAATCCAAAAGGTGACCAGGGCTTCGGGACCCTTTGATTTTCACTGAGGGCTAATGCGAGAACAGGCTTGTCAAGGCTTGTCATCTTTCTGCTGTCCTTACCTATAACAGGGATGGGTAAATTGGAAAAGTCTTTAGGTCACGATATCAGCATGTTCCTAAATGGCACCAATTGGCCATCCTCCCAGGAGGGGGACGTGGGGAAGGACAGCGCTGTCCAGTGATTTAATGCCTTCCACCACTGAGCACCGCTAATGCCTCCTAATCCTTCCATTGCCCCGGCCTTGAGAAGGTGTCCAGCCCTGGTCTGGGTTTCAGGTATTTTCCTCCACTTTTAACATCCTCTGAGGCTAGTGCCCAGTCACCTACCAAAATCACCCCTATAGAAGCAGAATTAAAAAAATAGCAATGTATGTGTATATGAATGTATGTATGTATGTATTATTATTTTCTTAACCCCAAAGGCAATGTCTGGTCAGGTAGTTCATTCAGGTGCAATTGAGTCTAAAAGCTGAAGAAGAACCAGGGTTTTCTGATCTGGGGGATGGGTTGGTTGGAGTTTTGGAAACATGTCATCTCCTGTCTCTGAGGCCTTAGGATGACAGAGTGGAGGCACAGGAAATGAGCAGTGCTACCTAAAGCCAGAGGTTAGGGGAGGACATGGGTGGCTGTCACCAGATCCGTGCCATGTTTGTCAGCTCTTCTTTCTCCTGCAGAGAGGCTGGTGGGTTTCTGTCATGCACCTTGTTGTTAGCAGTCCAATGGTTCAGCACTTACCTCCCCACTCCCCCGCCCCTCCAGGACTCCTTACAAACATGAAAAGGCAGTTTTGGGAAATGCTGAAGAGGTGCTCAGGGGCTGCCTTGCAGGCGCGGGTGGGATTGACCTCATCCAGGGTGTGTGCAGACCTCAACTTGCAGTGGTTTTAGTGGTAATTTAGACAGTAAACCCAAATCATTGCCCTCGGGTCAATTCTGACTCATAGAGACCCTATAGCCCCTGTGGGTTTCTGAGTCCATAACCCTTCATGGGGGCAAAAAGCCTCATCTTCCTCTCACAGAGCCACTAGAGGTTTTGAACTGCTGACCTTGCAGTTAGTAGCCCAACTTGCTACCACGACACGACCAGGGATCCTTTTCCTATGGCAGTATTCTCAGTCTGACTGGATGGTTAAAACATTGGGTCCATTCATTCCCCTTTTTCCTGGTCTCAAACACTAATGTACAATTTCATGAACTGCTAGTAAAAATCTCCCTAGTGGTTTTAGTTATGAAAGAAAAGAAAAAGACAGGTGTTGCTATTTTTAAAGCGAAATCTCCTTTTGTGAAGGTGGTTTTGGTAGATGGATGAGGGCTGGTGTCCCAGAATTTAAAATGCAGAGATAGAAAAAAGCAAAGGAAACTGAGAAAAGGGTCAGAAAGTCAGGCAATTGGACTAGTCCAATACAAAAACGACTGCAGAGCCCAGAAGATAGTGGAGCTTCAGCCTTGATTGGACTTGACCGGAAGCTGAGCTCTTGGTGGACTTTGTAAGGTCATGTCTATATGTTAATCTACAGTGGATTATTTGTAGCACAGAGCTTCATGTCACATCCATCAGTCTATGCAATTTTAGAGTTTGTTTGCCTGCTACCTTAAAAATATAGACAGACTTGTATCCAGGTGTCCGCATGGGCCTTGCTGTGTGTGCATGCTAGCCTAACACCTTGCAGGATGCACTTGGTTCTGTCCTTCCATGTATATGATCCCTAATCCCTAGCAATTACCATGGGGAACTGTGGTAGTATTTGGTTGGACAAAGTGTAAATTCATCTGCTTTTTATCTTTGCCCATTAATTATGCATGATGATAAATACTGCAGGGCCCAGGCTAGGTGATGATAGGTAAGTAAGGAACACACTGTCACTGACACACAGGCTATTTCCACATTCACTCTCAATGCTCTTTCTCCCAAAATCCTGCTCCTAATTCCCAAGTTGTGTGTGTGTTTGCTTAAATCCCTGATGATTTATTTAAAGGACTAAGTGGTAAAATAAAAATAGGAGAGAATAGGAGATTTGCTTGAGCAGCATGTGTGTGTGTGTGTGTGTGTGTGTGTGTGCGCGCATGCACGCACCAGTGTAGACCATCAGATGCTACCATCAAACTGTCTGCTGTGGTATGGATTCCAACTCATAACCCCCACGAGAAGGCAGAGAAGAACTACTCTGTAGGCATTCCTGAAGCTGTAAATATTCCCAGAAGCAGACTGTGCCATCTTTCTACTACTAAGCGACTGGTGGGTTTTGAACCACTGACCTTGAGGATAATAGCCCAAGGTTTACTGACTACCCCCCCAGGACTCCTAGCACATGCCAAGCCACCAGGGCGTCTTAATCTGACTCCCGTGACATGGAATTTGAACTCTGAGATGAAGCACTTACGGATTCATCTGGGCACCAGTGCTTTAAAGGGTTTATTTATTGATTCCTCTGCGTGATCTTTAGGGAGTCAGGTTCATTCTAACCACCAGTCTTTGTGTTCTTCATGGAATGTAAACCATTTGCCCCCATGGGGGGTTCAGACTGCTGACTTGGGGGTCAGTAGCCTGATGCTTATAGCCGCTGTGCCACCACGAGGTTCCTGACTCAATACTCACTCACTACCGACTCAGAGTGACCCCAGAAGACAGGTTGAGCTGCACCTATCGGTTTCTGAGATAGCATTCCTTGGCTGAGACCTCCCACGGAGGGGCTGGTGGTCTTGAACGATGGACCAACAGTAACCACTCTGTCACCCACAATTGTGATTGGGCTCCTTGGCTGGGTATTATTATTCAGGTGTTCATCAACTCACAGACTGACCTACAGAATGGTACTCATCGCAACACCCACTGTCTGGAATCCAAGCCTTTCCTGCCAAGCCAGAGTCCCTCCTTCTGTGTGTATTCTCTTCCACGGAGCCTGGCTATACGTACGGGTCTGCCTTGAAAACGTATCTTAGAAACGGATGGCCCCCCAGTGAGTTGCGCGCACAAGTCTAGAGTAGTGCACAGGACTCTAGTCTATTGTGTCAGTAATCTGCATATTTAAGAGTCCCCATATGCTCATCGAGACGATCGATGGGGCTGGCTCAGTCTACTGGGTCAAAAATCTGCTTTAAATAGTCTATATACACAGTCTGTTGAGTAAATAACAGCATTTTCAGAAAAGGCCCTAAATATATAATAGCATGATAAATCGCATCAGCTCCCGAAGACGCAGGCTCGCCACCGCTGATCAGGAAAATGATGTGCACTCTAACAAGCCACTTACAAATGATCTCATCTTTCCCAGCCGGGGGAGCAGCATCTCCTTCTGGGCTCTGCTTTCCATACGGGGAGGAAGAATACGCACGTGCGTGCGCACACACACACACACACACAACGCACACATACACATGCAGTAGATGATCACGACCATCTTGCACAAAGAAATGGTTTGCGCAGTGGGTGCAGATGGAGGAGGTGAAGGCCAGGGAAGGCTCAGGTTTGATGATGCCTCGCCACTCGACTGCCTGTGATGCTGAGAGTGATGTTGGTCCCCAGGTGTGCGCGCGCGTGCGCGCGCGTGTACACACACACACACACACACACACACACACACAATTCTGCTGAATCAATTAGAAGCATCGATTCCGAGACCTCCGTCTGACCTCATTTGGCTGCGAGAGGGAGGAGATCGCACTTCATTAGATGCTGGCATGCTTCCGACCTGCCTCTGAGCTCCCCGGATTCCACGAGCTCCCGCTCAGCAAGGGCTTTGCACATTTTCTGGGACACTAGCCTTACCGCGAAGATTCTGAGCTGAAGGGGATTTTCTCCATTCACTTTGTAAAGACAGAGAAATCGTCAGCTCCGTGAGATGCTAGACAACTGTCCAAAGGCCACGCGCTCCGTGGTGCATGGGAACGGATTCGATTCCAGGGCCTGGCACCTCTGGGTTTGGGCCAGCCAGTTTGGGCCACGCCCCACTTGGTGCTGTGGTGTGCAGCTGTGCTGTGATGCAAGAGATATGTTCTTTGAGGTAAGTTGGCAAGGTGCAAGACTTCGCATTCAATGATAGGCAGGATGAGACAATGAGGTTCGGACAAACCGAAAAATCAAACTCACTGCTCCCAAGTGGATTGTTACTCGTGGTGGGCCTCTAAGACAGGGTAGAACTGCCCTGTGGCTGCCTGAGATGGACTCTTTATGGAGTAGGCACCTCCTCTTTCTCCAGCGGAGTGGTTGCTGGTTAAGCGGCCTGACGGCTAAACATTACACACTCCCAGGGCTGCCTTTGGTTTATGATCACCAAACCCAACTCAAGTTGATTCCGTCTCACACATATCCTCATAGGCACGCCTCATAGCAGACACAACCCCATGGACAGCGGCTCTATCAAAGTGTATCGGGGGCACGTTGTGGCTTTCAGGTGCCCTTGAGTTACTTCTGACTTCCAGAGAGCAAATCCACACGAGCATAAACTCTTTCCTAGGCCCATGGTCACGGTCCTCACGGTCCTCGTTAGGTCTGAGCCCATGGATGGAGCCACTGTGCTTGTCCGTCCAGGGCTCAGTGAGGGTCTTCCTGTCTTTCATTGAGCTTCCTCTTCACCAGGCACAATGTCCTCCTCCAGGGACTGGTCCCTCTGGATCGAACGCCCAAGTATGTGGTGTGAGGTCCCACCACGATGGCATCTAAGGAGCGTTCTCCCTGTACTTCTGAGAAGGATCCGTTCACCATCCTTTGGAATATTCAAGACGCACCTCAGTGGCATTAGCTCTTCCACAAGCCCTATTCACTGCCCCACCTGGGTATGCGTGTCCTCACAGGCACCCCAATACCACACATCATGACATGACAGCGCCCAAAAAAGCCCCTGTCCCAGAAACCTACTGGTGAAGTGCAGAATGAACACCAAGGCTGCTGCTGTCCATAGAGGGCACATGAGGAAGGGGGTGGTGATTGGATAGAAAGGACAAAAAAAATAGGAGTTTACAGGCAGAGACATGGGATTGTGGAGGAAGATGAGGGGTTTTCAAAGAGTTGGTGGGAAAACGGAGTAAAAAGAAAGAAAAGATAAGGAAGCCCCCCTGTAAACAGGCCAGACTCTAAAAAGAACAAGGCGACTGACAAGATTTTGGGTCCCATGTGAGTCCAGAGGCCAGTGGGGACTTCTTTTCTGCCTTCCACACCAAACCCGCTGCTGAACCACTGGTGGGTTTCTGGCTTCACAGGAGTAGGAAGCCCAGTCTTTCTTTCTTACAGATGTTGGAAGTTTCGAACTTCTGACCACGCAAATCACAGCCCGACTCCTAACCGCTCCACCATCAGGGCTCCTTCCCATTCTGCCATTCCCTTTGCTCTTCCTAGCTCACCTTCTGACTCACCCTAATGCGAACTGCACTCTGCCTCTTCTTGGCTGTCCATACTTGTTGGTTAGTTTGGGAGTTTCACTGAGACCTGGCTCTCTCTCCGTTTGGTGCTGCACGAGGACAATAAACACCCAGAACAGTGGTTCTCAACCTGTGGGTTGTGACTCCTTTGTGGGACCAATGACCCTTTCATAGGGGTCACCCGACTCATAACAGTAGCAAAATGACAGTTACAAAGTAGCAATGAAAAAAAGGTTATGGTTTGGGGGGTCACCAGAACATGCGGAACTGTATGAAAGGGTTGTGGCAATAGGAAGGTTGAGAACCGCTGATCTAGACTAACGTTGCATGTAGTAGGTGCTCAATAAATCAATGACTGCTATATTTTAACTCTATAGTGAGTAGCACTTACTTACTCATCAGAGCCTGCGTGGGGTTTCTGTTGGGTCGGTTGCATACCTGTGCTCTATTTTGGATTACACTGTGGCCCCCAAACACTGGTCTTACTCCCCATCTTGTTGACTAGGGCTGTCCTTTGCAAATCAAATCTACCTCTATCACTAGAAGCCAATTTAAGGGAAAAGACACAGAACTCAGGCTGTTGAGGAAGACAGCAGACCCCCTTATGAGGGAACATGCTAAAGGGGTCTAAAGGTTTAGACCTGGTGTGTTGTTGGTAAGCACTGGGCTTCTAACCCAAAGGTTAGCAGTTTCAACTCCCCCAGTGGTCCCTGGGAAGGAGAGCTGGCCATCCATTCATGGAAAGGTCCCAGCCCAGGAGCTCCCATGGGGCAGTTCAACTCTGTCACATGGAATCATGTGAGTGGAAAATCAGCTTGATGACTTCTAACGATAACAGGAGATGCAGCAGCAGCAGCAGCAGCAACAGCAGCAGCAAGGTTTGAGCCGAGTGGGGGTAATGGACTGTAACTCTTCATGGGAGTAGAAAGTCTTATCTTTGACTAGTGGGTTCGAACAGCTGACCTTTTGGCTGGGCAACAAGTCACCCACTACGCCAGGAAGGCTCTCTCGTTGTGTGAGTTCAGGTTAGTTACTGAAGTTCCCCAAAGTTCTATGTTCTCACCTGGTAAATGAAGTTAATGAAAGAACCAGCCACACATTGTCATTGCAACGATTTAATGAGAACATGGCACACTTCCCTTTTTTCCTGTGGGCTTTTTTTTTTTTTGTCTTATACTTAGCTTTCCAATCTTAATGGAAAGGTCTTAATGTTCCTGGTGTGTTAACTGCATAAGAATCCCCTCCTCCATGCTCATGACATTCCCTGCTGGGCATCCTGGTAAAATCACAGCCAGACAATTCTATCTGTGATTGTCAAGTTCTTGACTCTTGCCCAGCAAGCACGGGGCCATTGTGTCCTGGTCATTGCTGTGTCTTCAGCATTTCTTGGAGAGAGCCGGGAGCACAGAACACCCTTTACAAATTGCATCTTGCTGATTGCAAGGCCTTTTTAAAAATATTTGAACATCTCTGCAGGATGCCATTAGTGCGTCTTACCCATCAATGGCATCTTAAAAATGGCTGCCAGGGGGCAGTCGGAAGCATTAAACAATTTATTCTGCTTATCTTTTCTTTTTTCTACAAACACAAAAGTGTTGTATTATTAAAAAACAACTTTATTTAAATTAGTCTGTAAGAGGTGTTTTTTTTTTTTTTTTTTAAAGCAAGTATCAAAAGAAAACACGCCGCGCTAGTAGGAGAGCCCTGGGTCATGTTTTAATTATAAATCCTTCTCTTTCTTAGTGATGCAAAAGGTAAGAATGAAGATTATACAGAATCGTCTCTTCCAACCCCCCCCCCCCCCCCCGAAAGAGGACACACTCACTGCCACCAAGTGGATGCTAACCCACGGAACAGACTTTTGGATGAGAAGAAGGCAACCCTTGCTAATGAGTTGATGATCCTGCTTCTTCCAGATCTGTTCTCTCCAGGTGTTCTGTCTGCCTCCATGAGGAGGGCTGGCCTTCTCTTGGCCCATCTTCTCCCCAACTGTGAACTTTGGGCAACCCAATGGGTCAGTCTGGGAGTCTGCTGCCCTCTACCTGACAGGAGGTCGGCTCGACAAAGGCTACTTAGCAGATTGCTTGGGCTGAGAGCCTGGAGGAAGTTGGCTGGGTGAAGGGTCTCAACTCTGCCTTTGTTTTATTGGACAGAGTCAGAGTCAGAGCTCAGCCCCAGTATGGGCTCAGGGATGAGTCTTTTGTTTGGCCTGCAAAAGTAGTATTGGTTCTCAAGAGTTCATCACGCAGGGTTGAAAAACTCCGGAGCCTTTAGATTAAAAGGCGTCCCCAGCCACCAGCAAGGGTCTGGTCAAGATGCAAGTAAGAGCAAGTGATCATAAGCCTCTCTACATGGGCTTGCACGGAGTGCTGATGCTCACAGGAGCAAGGAGGTCTGCCATCAAACGAATCCTCTTTGTCTTCTGGGATGAGCATGTGCTTTGAGACCAGGAAAAGAGACTCATGCCAGGCATGCAGTTGGTGCTCAATAAGTACACATCGAATGCCAGGATCATGATGATCCATAAATGACCCTCTCACCCTCATACATTCAGTCTTCCAAATTGCTCCTAACCCACCTAAAGGCTCTTCCCTGGACTCTCTGACTTTGGGCTCAAATAGCCCTTGATATCCTGATGGACCCTTCCAGGTCCACCTCTGGAAGTAACCCCCTCAACATGCTAGTGGTAATTTGGTAGGTAAGCCAAGAAAAGCAGCAATTCCATAAGCCAACCCATCTATTGCCCATTGAAGTCAAATGACTTTCCTGCAGATTCTTTCTGAAGGGGTACATGGATTGATTTACAAGCGCAGCTAGTTAGGACGACACCGATGATTTGTATATGCAGGATGTCAAGAATGCCCTATGCACTCCCTCCTGTCATGCGGTGACTGATAGCCCCTCAAGTGTTTACTTCGTTTGTTTTAGCCAAGCATAAATAGACGGAGACACGTCTTGGGCTGAAGGCACTTGCAGAAATAAGCTCCTTCAACTCCAGAGACACTGACGAAAAAGACAAAGTGCAGGTGCTGTGGCGGTGACAAATACCTGCCGCGCCATCCAGACAGCAGAGCTGTCAGCATGCCCACCTTTCCCAGGCTCAGAAGGGACGTGCCCGTAAGGACTTCTCCAGCCACCTTTTACTTTTAATCTGAGGGGTTCATTTACTTTTAATCTCCATGATGTTTGTCAGGAGGTTGGACATGTTTTCCCCCCCTTCTTTTATTGAATCGGTTCTTTTTCATTTAGTCAGCATCTATGGTCCCCTCCCTTCTGCCCGTTTACAGAGGATAGGGCACTGAACCACCTCTCACTTGGCTCCCTGGACACCCACAATAGGTATTACCTTCCGCCTACTCCCAGGGAGGCCCTTGGATCTTCACTGTGGGCAGACACGGTGACCATGGGATGCCCTTTGTGGATGTGGGTAGAGATGTTAGTGAAAGGGAAGGGGGAAGCGCCATGGTGGTGGGAAGAGTTGAGTGTCCAGTGGCTAGTCTACAGGTTGGTGGTTCAAACCCGCCCTACAGCTCTGTAAAAGAAAGACCTGGCCATCTGCTTGCATGGAGGTCACTGCCCAGGAAACCTTCTCTGGCAGCCCTTCTCTGTTGGCATGGACTCAACAGTTCACACCAACCGTGGAAGGGGAAGGAGAGAGGAGAGCAGGAGTAATGGAGCTTCTCTACCTCAAATAATCAATAAGCTTCAATAAGACAGAGTGAGAACCAAGGCATTGGAGCTGTGGTGCTGGCAAGGCATACTGAATACACTGCAGGCTGCCAGAAGAGCAAACGTCCAGGTCTTAGAAGAAACACAAGAGCCATGATTCTGAGGAGAGAGCAAGACCAGGATTCCTCTTGTTTCCATTGGCCACATCATAAGGAAAGGCCAATTGGCAGAGAAGGACCTCCTGTTTGGTGATGCACAGGATTGGCAAGAGAAACAGGAAGATCCTCGAAGAGAAGGACTGGCCCAGGGGCTGTCGCAATGGGCCCAAGCCTAGCGGTGGTTGTGAGGTTGGCGTATGGCTGGGTATCATCTCACTCTGCTGAAGAAGGGGTCTCTGGGAGTCCAAGGCCACGCAGTGGTACCTCACAACAAGCTGAGGGAGATGCTGCTCACAGGGAGGGAGTGTGATGGAGTGGAGATGCGCCTCTCCATGAGCTAAGTCATGGTTTAATTAAGAACCTGAGCACCAAGGGTGTGGACTAGGTCAGGTGCCAGAGATAGGGCATTGAAATGGGGCATGTGGGTCCACACTGGCTGCTCCCCAGCCAACACATGCCCACATTAAATTAATTAAATGCCGTTACGCAACTCATGGACTAGTTGTCCATCAAGCCATCTGTCTTGAAATGAGTCACCACAAAAGG
>PVJH01011888.1:0-51945 GCA_004026705.1 Nesogale talazaci | reverse complement strand
GGAGACAGCACTGGAAGGGGTATGTGGTTGAGCTGCTGCCTGCCATCCTGTTCTTTCTTTTCTTTTTTCTGGTGGTCGTGGGAGCTACCCAGCCTTGCTCCCAGAAAGCTGCTGCTAGATTTGAACCGCCAAGTCAATGGGCCACAATCCCGTACTCAACCACTATGCCAACACCACTGGGGCTCAGCCCTCCCATTCTGTTCTTATCTGAGATTTTTTTTTCATGAGTGTCTCTGAGTTTGTTGCTAAGAAGATACCAAATATGCATATCTCAACCTCCTCCATTCAGAGAGGCAGCTGCCACCTAGGTGGCAGCTGTAGGTAATTAATTAATTAATTTCCTCTTCCAGGTGACATACATAGACCTTGTGTCACTGTAGGGGAGGAGGCTGTTTTCACCCGCACCCTGCTCACTTCTTAAGTACACCCACCAGAGACTGAGTCCCTGTACCAGCTGACCGCTCACACATCTGCACAGACATGGTTGACTTCCCTCGCAGGGGCTGGCCTAGGTTCCTCTGTCCAGGTTCCCCAGGGCAGCCAACTTTGCACAAGGGCTGCTACTGTGCTCTTGTCCTGAGATGTTTCCTGGCTGCACAATAATAAAGACGAGCTGCAGCAACAGGAACTCATTCCTTGAACACCCAGTATTGACTTGTCCTCTTGTCCTACATTGAAGGCCACCTCAGCTGTAAAGCACATGTACATCTCAAAGGAGAAAATGAAAAAACAGGATGAGTCTAATTTTTCCCTGAGAGGGTTTATTCGTCTTATACACTACTTGGAATAACTCCTTTCTTCCATAGCATTTTGAGCTCTGAGGATACAAGGAAGAATTACAATTTAGATAAAGCTGTTCCCGTCTCTGAAGAAGTCTTATGAGTTGATCTGTGATTACCAAGGTTAGGAGTTTAAAACCACCAGTCTCTCAAGGGATGATGAGGCGTTGTACTCCCTTAAAGAATAACAATCTCAGAAGCTCACAGGGACAGCTCTACCCTGCCTTACACTGGCACTAGTCGTCGGCATTGACTAGATGGCAGGGAGTTGAGTTTGTTTGGATCCTGCCTTTTCCCTTTACCACTGTTGTCAAGAACTAATTTTTTTACTTCTAGATAATATTAGAGAAAATGAAGAAAAAACAGAAAAAACAATCACGTCTAAATTCTTTCTTTCAGAGAGAGAGAGAGAGAGCAAGAGAGAGAGAGAGAGACTGCTAACATGGAAATCTTTGGTGAATTCTTTTCCTATTTATATTGGGATATTTTCTCATAAAAAATAAAGTGGATCCTACTATCTGTCTAGTTTTGTAATCTTCTCCTTTTACCTAACAATATATGTAAGAACATCTTTCCACTCCAGTAAACATACTTCAAAGCTCCCTGCCATCAAGTTGATTCAGACTCAGTGACCCTAAAGGGCATGGTAGAACTGCCCCTGTGAGTTCCTGAGACTGCAGCTCTTTGTGCAAGTAGGAAGCGCTGTCTTTCTCCTGTGGACAGGGGGTGGTTTAAACTGCTGGTCTTGCATTAGCCGCCCAATGTAGAACCACGACACCACAGGCCTCTTGATATCAGTAAGCATAACCCACTTTTAACAGCGTGTGTGTGGTTTTGGTTGGGGTTTACATTTCAGATCATCATGTTTGTGTTCATCCTACCCTCACTTTGATTTCTCTTTTATTTCTGTCTTCTACATCACCCAAGTTAGGACCTGCCAGTCTTCTGGTCTGTTGTTCCATCTCCCCTCCTTTGCCTCCACTCACCCCCGCTTGGTAACTGCTGAAGGCCGTTCCTTTTGGTGTGAACGTGTTTGTCTTCCCTGTGTTATTTACTACAGTGCTGTCATATAATTGTATGTGTGTTTGACTGATTTCACTCAGCATAATGTCCTCCAGGCCCACCCATGGCCGTTGTTTCCATGTCTCGCAGTTTCCTTAGGCATTCTCTGGTGGTGGGCTGTTTTTAGCTTCTTGCTAGAGTGTCGCGATGAGCATGGGTGTGCAGTCGTCTCACTTCTTCAGAAGACGCATCCAGCAGAGGGATTGCTGGTGATAGAGAATTCCTATTTCCAGTTGTTGAAGGTATCTCCATGTTGTTTTCCCCGTGATTGTACATATTGACAGTCCCACCAGCAGTGTATGAGGGTCCTAATCTCTCTTTATTCTCTTCAATTTAATGGTTTTTTAAAAAATAAGTTTTAGGGCTGAGCCCTGGTGGCGTAAGTGGTTGAGTGTGGGACTGCAGCCTGAGGGCTTGGCGGTTCAAATCCAGCAGCGGCTCTCAGGAGCGGCACTGGCTAGCTCCCACAACCGCCAGAAGGCAGTGATTCCCCCCCCCCCCCGAAATTTTTTTTTTAATTAATTCTACTGTCATGTCAGTATAATGCGATATCTCATTGCTTTGATGTGCATCTCTTGGATGGCTGGTGACATGAACATGCCTTCATATGCTTATTGATGTCATCTTTGGTGCACAGTCTGTTCATGACCTTCACCATGAATGAATCGAGGTTTCCATCTTTTTCTTAGTGGTGTCGCAGCTCTCTATAGACTTCTGAGATTGGTCATTGTCAACAATTGTCTCCCCCCCAACCCCCAACACACACACCCAGCCCCGCTTCTCTTCTCACTCTTGATGTACACAAGGGTCTCAGTGTTAGGAGGCCCCGGTCATGGATTCTGTCTTCTGCTGGGTGTGTTTCCTTTGAAACGTGGCCAGCTTTCCCTCTGCTAAGGTGGGCCGAGCACTCCACGTCTACATGTACCATGTCTCTTTCAGACCCCCACAATGGGACATTGCAGGACTTTCCCCCCACACCCAAGTGCTTGCCAGTCTAAATGAAACTGGGATAAAATGTTCCAGATAGTTCTC
Source organism: Nesogale talazaci (assembly GCA_004026705.1). Taxonomy (NCBI): domain Eukaryota; kingdom Metazoa; phylum Chordata; class Mammalia; order Afrosoricida; family Tenrecidae; genus Nesogale; species Nesogale talazaci. Next base: position 49,072 of record PVJH01011888.1, on the reverse strand, counting down.
TGCAAACTGCAATGTGTCAGACTTTCACTAAGAAATCATCAATTGGATTTCTTACGAGGTAGATTTTATAATTCTACCAAAAGGCGGTGGTGGGACTACAAAAAATCATGGCATAGTGGTTACTCGTGGGGCTGCGATCTGAGTGGCCAGCAGTTCACCGCCTCTAATAGCCCCAATGGAGAAAGACTGGGCTGTGTACTCCCGTAAAGAGTTACATCTCGGGAGTCCACGGTGGGGTGACTCGGAGCCAGTATTCACTCAACGGCAGTGGGCTCACAGAAGAACTGCTCTCTGAGGTTTTCCAGGCTGCAGCCAACTGCTGTCTCTGTCTCCTGTGGAGCACTGTAACCCCTGCGCCACCAGGACTCAACATGAGAGCCAAAGAGAGGACGTGTTTTAAGAGCTAACCAACTCTGCTTCATCCTTACAGAAGAACAGTTGGGGAGAATGTTACAAACCACATCTTAAGTTGGAAACCTTTGCATCGATTGGTTCCCACAGGAGCCCTGGTGTGTAGTGGCTATGTGGTGGGTTGCTATCTGCAGAGTCTGTCGTTCAAAGTCACCAGCCACTCCAAGGGAGAAAGATGGGTTTGTTTGTTGGCTTTACTGCCGTAAAGCGTTACCGTCTCGGGACCCTGCAGGGACAGTTCTAGCCCACCCTGCAGTGGTGTGAGTTGGCATCGACTTGGTGGCAGTGAGGGAGGGAGTGACGTGTTTGCCGCCCTTGGAGGCATTGTGTTTGCCGGTCTTCTTTTACTCTCAGGTATTTTTCTGTTTGATGGTTGGCGTGGGTTGGATTTTTTTGCTTATGTGTTGCTATTTATTATGCAATGATAATTTCATTGTTATGAGAGATTTTAAAACAAAGTATAAGAGATTATAATAACATGCCTTATCCTCATCATTGAAATTGTACAATTAGCAACATTTTGCTATACTTGCTCCACCCATCTTAAAAAAGACATTCCCACTTTTAAAAGTATATCCCAGATATCGTGAAATTTCCGCTGCACATTCATTAGGATATACAACTCTGAAAAAAGAACATTTTCCACAATACCGTTTACCACCTTTCGAAATTCACACCCTGTTTGATTGGTTTTTAATGGTGGCGAAGTTTTTATCTGATTAGGAGCAGCTGCACAATGGAATAGGAAATGAAGGACGCACAGCTCTTCTCTCTCGCCCTGTTTTTCTCCAGGCCCCCACATGTGGGGAGGAGGAGAACTGGCGCCCGCTTGGGAAGGGCCCCAGTGGAGTGACCTTGATGCCCCCATGCCAGCAAGCCCAGGGCTAGAAACTCACTGAGGATGCGGTTCCTGCCTCAAGTGTTAGACTATTGCCCGGTTTGTCACGATTAATTGACGTTCTGGTCACCACAGGCCCCTTTCTTAAGAAAACTTGAGCCCAGTGTGATCAGTGACAGAGTTATGTAGGCCTGGTCCCCCAGGGTCATGGGGTGGAGGTGGGGGTGGGGTGTCTTCTTGATGGTTCCCTTTTTAGGTCAGATTAAGGAGCTGGCTGGCTGTGCAGGCTGGCCAGGGCTCTCTTGAGGACTGGACTTGCACTGGATTTAATTATGAGCACGTGACCTGCCACACGGGGTTCTTTGACCAAACAACCAAATAACACCACGCAGGACAGGTGCTCTGGATGCCTCATCCCCATGGTATCGAGGAGGGAAGAATTGTGTTCATGAGTACCAGTGAAAATGTATGTTCTTTCTTCCTGGATTAACTTTCTTACGAGAGAGAGCAAGCTGAGTTTTAGACCCTCGACTCTTCCTCTCTTGGCCGGGGTTGAGAAGCAGCCTGTGCGGAAGGAAGATCTCATCCCCGAGGAGGCGGATGGACTTAGGTTGGATGGACCAGATGGGTCAGAGGTCACATAGTGTGATCGCGACCAGGAGCTCTGACGGTGCGGCAGTTAAGCACTCAGCTGCCAGCCAGAAGGTCTGGGATTGGAACTCACCCAGTGACTCATGGGAGATAAGCCGTGGCAGCCTGCTCCCATTGAGATGATAGTTCAGGGAAGAGTTGGGGGCAGGCACGGGTGTCTGTGGGCACAGTTCTACGTTAGGGTCACCACGAGCAGGACTTGAGGCAGCAGTGCCCAAAAAACCAGACCCTAGCAAAGTGATCAAACTCACGTTGCTTCTTTTTCTTCATCACACTGATAAACTGCATAGAATCCTGGTATTTGTTTTTCCCCCTAGGGGTTCAAAATTAATTCTCAGAAATCTGGACCTAGGTCATTAATGTATTTCAAAATCATTCTTTAATAAGTATATTACAAAACATAGGAAAATATGTAAAAAATATTTTACATCTGCTGTGTTATAGACTATTAGCAAATCCATGCTAATCAAGGCAAGTATTATAGGGGAGGGAGTAGTGTCAGTACATAAAAATGAAGAAATGAAATACTGAAAATGAAATACTGTTACTTGATCTTTTCTTAAAACTGAAATCTTTCTTTAGGAATAAAATGTGCCAATGTTTTTACTGAGTAGTGGCAGGTATGGAAGCTTCTGAGTTTCGTTTTTAAGTGCTTGAGATATCAGAAGATAGTTAGACCTAATCCAAATGCTTCTTCATTCCTTGTCTTCCAATAAGGCCATCTTCCTTATTGTTGTATGTTTGAGAAGTCTTAACAGCCCTTCTTGGACAATTAAGGAAGAAAGGTAAAGGTTTACTTCCTCAGAAGCCAGTGTCGCTGCTGTGGGCAGCAATTCTGGCTTGTGGCATCTCGTGGAGTCTGAGTTGACATGGTGGCAGGGAGTTGGGTTTGTGTCTGAGCAAGGCATGCCAGCTGTCTTTGTGAATACAATCAAGGTCTTGTTCGAAGGACGTAATTCTTTTTTTCTCTCTCTCAACATATTTCTGTGTTGCCTTCATATCCCTGCACTTCATTAGGCAGGCGTGAAAATGCCTCATGCCAGTTACCAGTGTCCACCTCCATCCTTCACATTCATATTCCGTGTGTGCACGGAGTCCTGGAATGCAGGATCAGGACTTGGTATTGAAATCCCGGCTGCCCTGTTGGCACTGCTCTGGAGGAAGTGGGAGGTACCTGGGCTTGCTGCCCCAATCGTGCCTCTTGTTCAGTTCACACTGGGACTGCCCTCTTCCGACTCTTGTCAAGGGCTGTGCTTTGATAGACTCTTTTCATAGCCTATATCTGAATGCTTCATACACCAGATTTTTAAAAATATGGGTCTGCTGTTTTTCAGACCGACACATGATATTTGTCACCATGGCTGCAACAATGGGCTTGAGCATGGGAACAATTGTGGAGACAGTGTGGGCCAGGCAGAAGGTCACCATGGCCTGCACTGAACCGATTGGCACCGAGGAGGATGCCAACAGCAGTGTTTCTGTCCATAGAAATAGCACAGCTCTAGGGCAATGCTGACCAGCAGGTGCCGAGGGGAGAGGTGGGCAGTTCCCTGGGATACATGGCTCAGGAACTGAGCTCACTTGAAGAGCAGGCCATGGATCGGGAGGGAGCGCCATGTTTCCACGGAACGTTCCCATTCCACGTCTGTGGCTCGCTGCTGGGACATCTCAAAATCAGCTGGCCTGTTCTTACAACATCTGAAGTACAAACAGACCCCAGAGAATGTGCACACGTTTTCCTCAGCATTCCCAAAAAGACCCGTTGTGTTGGATGAATAGGAGAGGACCTCACAAGGCTAGTGGACAACATGAAGCTTCAAAGCAATAGAATTGCACAGAGTCCAATGCTTACCCTGTATGTTTTCCCTGCTCACGAAGGGAAAGTGGGACGGAGCTTGGACTGCAGTCAGATTCTCACTTCACATCAGTTTGCCTGCATGTATTAGTGTTTCTTTCCATCCACATCTCTGACGCTCACTGAAAAGCAAAATCTTTCTTATCTTTGTTTTACTTGTACCTTTTTTTCCTACTTACCACTCACAAATTCAGTCTTGTGTGGAATTGTCTTTTTGAACATTAGTTGTAACTGTCTTTTTGAGGAGGGGACAAAAAGAAAAAGAAGCTTCAGGAGGAAAGAAAATTATGTTTAGTTATGACAAGATGATTTTAAAGAAACAACAGAGAAGAATATTTCCCCCCTTTCGAAAAGATAGTTTTAATTGTTTTTGTTATTAGGTACCATTGAGTTTGGTCTGACCCATCGTGACCCCCATGCACACAGCAGGATGAAACACTGCCAGTGTTAGTCCCAGTTGAGAGAGGAACAAGTCCAGGGACAGTATGGTATGTGGAAGAGCGTTTTATATAAAAGAACAATTGTCTATTGAGAAGACATCCCAGCTCAGCCCAGCTCAAGTCCCTAGGTCCAATACTAGCCCATATGTCCTACAGTAGTCCATAGATTCCTCTTTACACTCATGTAGTGCCTGCAATGATGCCTAGTGCAGGAAGATCACAGGCTGGTGGGTGGAAAGTCTTGTGGATCCAGTGTTGGTGGAAACATCTTCAGGTCTCTGGCTGCCATCAGCATGGTGCCATGTGGCTTGCCAACAGGAAGGTGCAGCAGAGAGGCAAGTTCCCAGAATCCTCCTGAGAAGGCCATGCCCACAAGTATGCATCATCAGGCTGTGATCTGATTGACAGGCTAACCTCCACCCCTTCAGAAGGTTATGTAATTACCACCCAGTCTGACCCTCACAATAGCTCCTGGGTTTGAGCCCAGCAGTTGCCTCCTATGCACGTGAATGTTGGACATCGACTAAGGAAGGCTGAAGAAGAGTCCGTGCATTTGTGTTGTTCGGCTGGAGAAGGATACTGAAGTTCGATGGCCTGCTAGAAGGACACAGCAGTCCGCCTTGGATGAAGCCTGGCCAGAGTGCTCCTCAGAAGCAAGGATGACAACAATCTGTCTTACATGCCTTGGACATGTCGTCAGGAGAGACCAGTCCTGGAGAACAGTACCGCGTTTGGTCAAGCCGAGGGCCAGTGAGAGAGAGGAGAGTCCCTGAGACGGACAGGCACTGAGGCTGCCACGATGGGCTGAGGCCCAGAAACGATCGTGAGGATGGTGCACACCTGCGCAGCATTTCCTTCTGCCGTGGGGCAGAACTCACTCGAGAGCACCGAACAGCCACAGCAATGACTGTTGCTGTCTGTTGGAAAGGGCAGGGAAAACCTGTTCTGTTGCTCCTTTGCCACCAACTTGTCATTGCATGCTGCATCCCCTGTCTTTTTCATTTTTATTTTTTAATCAAAATGTGTTTTCCCGTAATGTTTTGCTTTTGACGGTGGACCGGGGAGGGGTGGTTTTCCAGTGGCTGAGCCCTCTGTTCTGCATGAAACAGAGTCCCTGTGGGCACTCAGATGTTAAAGGTGGGAATATCTGTGCCACAATTGGCACTTAGCAGGATGCATCGCTATTTAGAGCCATAATCTTTTATGGACTGTTTTATTATTTATTATACATCTTTTCTTTTCACGGCACTGTGCTGTTGACCTTCTGTCTGTGACAGCTGATGACCGGAATCGTCCAGGCATGGTGACGGCATCACCCTTCCTACCTCAGCCCAGTCATAGATTGTCTGCAAGACCAAAACAAAAGCCCTCACCTATCCTGTGCCCAGCTGTCTAGTGTCTGGGAAAGAAATGCAAAGAGAGGAAAAGTTGGAGTTTTCAGATTTAAGTAGCAAATTGAGCTGTAAGTAACAAGGCAGGAAAAACAACGGAGGCCCTGCGCCGTGTCTAAGGCGGTAGCCCCCCCCCCCCCCCCCCACTTCAAACTCTGCTTCTGGATGCTTGGGGAATATTGATAGGGATTAGCTCAGTCTTAGAGGTAACCTGCCGTGATCCAGGCGCAGAGGGACCACCTTGTGATAGTTGGTGGTTTTATTCAATGACAGTAAGTGATGGTTTCCTCCCTTGTTAGCGAGTTGTTTTGACCTCCTCTCCTGCCACTGTATGTATGTGTTTCAAACACTAACTAATAGCAAGCACATTTTTTTTCCTCCACGTTTTACCTTTTGCCTCTTCCCACTTCCAGCGCTGACTTTCTAACGAAGAGGCCTTTTCCCAGTAACATGGCGAATGGTTAGGAAGCTGGGACTGCAGGAGACAAAGGCCATGGGCATTCACTGATGGGCCTCTCTTCTAGAATAATGGGTCCCTGACGAAGTGACGAATTGATGGGCCCTGGACACTGCTTCAAAGGAGCATACACAGTCGAGTCTGATTTATTTTGTTTGTTCTTCTCCGTGGGAAGAGGCAGAGTCAGTCTAGCCTGTTGTCAGGCCCCTCCGGGGATTTCCTGCCCCATCACCCTGCCCCAACAATGGCAGTCACTGTTGATCAGGAGCCAGGGGCCACCCTGCCCGCCTGCCTGCCCCGCCTTACACCGCACCTTGTCTCAGCAAAGCCAAGGCCAAATGAAAGCCTAAGCGGGAGTGGTACAGAGAGCGTCAGGAGCACCGTGTCAGCATTCCAAACACGCACGCCGATTGGCCCTGCCTACCCGCCCTCAGGGTTCTACGTCCAGCGTCTTCTCCCTCTCCAGACTTGGGCAGAGGGAGAAAGATGAGCAGCATGTTTGGCGATCCAATCCTTTCTGTTAAAGGGAATGACCCACGTTCGGTTGCCCTCTCCCTGGAAAGGGGATGGCAACTGGGTGGGAGACAGGTATCCCTGCAGCCCTTGTCCCACCCTGAGCGCCACACCTGTGCAGAGGTAATGATCAGTGACCAATTCCCTTGATGTTTATGTTCAATCACAGGGGCCCACTGGTCTGCAGAAGCAGTGGGGACAGGCAGGGGAGTGTGTGACCTCATTCCAAAATCGAGGATTGCGCATCTACCCAGCCTCACGGGGTGCAAGAGCTTTGGGAAGTAGAAGTCAAATACCTGAGATGGACATAAAGACTCAAATCATTCTCATGCTTGTCGGTGCCTCCGTTGAAAACGTCTGCGTTTCGATCCCCAGAGCCCTACTTCGTGGAGTGGGGCCTCCCCGGCCCCTCTGGTCTCGGCCTGCTCCGCGCTTCCTTTGCTCATTCCTTCCAGGACAGATTCCTGAGTGTCTTGTCTGTGCCAGATCCCAATCCTGCTTCGGTTCTCTAATGTGGGCAAATTACTTAGCTGGTCTTCCACGCTGTAAAACAGATTTCAGAATAAGCACAATGCTGTGGGCTAGGTGTCGGGCTCACCAGGTTGGCAGTTCACGCCCACCAGCTGGTCCTCCCAAGAAAGATGGAGAAAGCTGTCTGCTTCTGTCAATATGTACAGTCTCAGGAAATCTCATGGGGGATAAGGTCCTCTGGGAGTCAACATTGACACAATGGCAGTAAGTTTGGCTTGGACTTGGGGTCCTCATAGTGCCAGCATCCCCATGAAGTGAAGTTAATGCACACAAACTAACCAAACCTACTGTCTTCGAGGTCACGCTGACTCGCAGTGACCCAGCAGGTCAGGTTAGAATTGCCCCTTTGGGTTTCCCAGGCTCTCACGCTACAGAAGCAGACAGCCTCATCTCTCTCCCAAGGAGCCACTGGGGGAGTCACTGCCATGTGGCTAGCAGCCCACACGTGACCCACCAGCCCACCAGGGCTCCATAATGTACGTAAAGCAATGGAGAAGAGTGCCACACCTCTGGTAAGGAATATATGTGTTCATGTTGTTGCTACTGGTTTTCATTTTTCAGTGTTTTTTTTAATTGAACATATATTAAGAACGTTTACATAAAATATTTTCACTACACCTGCCACTTCTTTTCCAATGATGAAACCGAGCCTAGTCATTAGCTTTTTGAAGGTCACTTAGCTAGGACATAGTCCGTATGCAATTCGGAAGTCAGAGTCCCAGATCCTCAAGACTGCTAGACTGAGGTGCTTGGAGACATCCAGCAGTGTCAGGGACATCGTTACAAATGCAGAGCGGGACAAGTTGCTAACCTAGTGTCTTTTCTTTCCAGGTGAGACTTTCTGCTAGGCCTGAGCTACCTTGATTTCTGAAGTTTCTCCATTCACGCTCAGCCCTATAAAAGCATTGTTGGTCTTTTGTGCATTTTAACATTCAGCACGATGCATTCTCTGCTCCCTCTGAAGAAATCTTTTCTGGGCTATTCAGGATAAAGTTGGCGTCCAGGGTAGACAATTGTTGGGGTTGTTGTTTCCCTCGAGTGGTTGTCTCCCTCTCAACTCAATTTATTCTGCGCGACTTGGTGGTAACCGGGCTTCCCGCATCCCGTCAGTGGAAACCTCTCTGTTGGAGACAATTTACGATGGTGCAGAGCTGGTCCCTTGTCACTGCTTGGTAGAAGGCAGGAGGCAGTTCCAGGAGGTAGCATAGCAGCCTCTGCTCCATTCACCTACAATTCTCTAAGAGTTGGTTTTGCACTTCTTAGTGGGCTTTACTGCAGGAGCCAGGTGATGAACACTGCATGCAGCTAACCTAACAGTTGGCGGTTTGAAGCCGCTCCACAGCACAGCAGAAGAAAGGCCTGGAGGTCTGCTTCCATGAAGATGGTTCCTTTTATGTGCCCCATCAAGTCGATTTTGACTCCTAGAGGCTTTGTAAGAGAGAGTAGAACTTAGAACTGCCCCGTAGGGTTTCCTCTTTATGGAGGAGCCCTGGTGATACAGTGAAGTAAGCATCGCCTGCTAACCACAACGTCAGCAGTTCAAGCTCACCAGTTGCATTACTGGATAAATAAGAGGCTTCCTGCTCTAAGTAAAGATTTCGTTTTGGAAACCCTCGGGTGCAGGTTTGTGATCGCCTGGCTGGTTACTATGAGTCGTAATCAACGCGGTGGCAGTGGGCTTTTATAAGCGACTGCTACGTCTCTTTGCCATGAGGCAGCTGGTGGGTTGCTCTGACCTTACAGTTAATAGTCAAGCGCTTCAGCCCACTGTGCCACCAGGGCCCCCTTTACTGCCCAGAGACCTTGATGACGTGCCTACCCTGTCCTCCAGCCATGAGTTGGAATTGACTCCCTGCCAACCTGTTTGGTTTGTTTTCCTGAGCTTTGATGTATGGGCTTTACCTGCCCCGCTTTAGGACGGATTCTTATGTGCCACTGCTGGTGTGTGGATGTGTCATCAGCCTGGCCGGGGGCCGTCTGCCTTGTCTGCTACAGGCCCCTCTGGGCCTCACTGCACTCCTAGACCAGGAGAGCGTCCCCATCTGGAGAGCCCTCCGCACTCCCTCAAGTAAAGTCACTCTTGCTTCCTGCTGCTCTGATCGGGTGAAGCCATAACCTCCCACGGTGTGTGGCCTCTTCGGAGCTCAGTAGGAGTAGTGGTTATGCATTGAGTTGCCATCCATTAGGTCCCCAGTTAAAAACCACCAACTGCTCCACTGGAAAAAGACAGGACTTTCTGCTTCCATGAAGAGTTACAGCCTCCGAAACTCACTAGGGCAGTGCACATCTGCCCTATAGGGTTGCCATGGCCAAACTAGCCATTGCCAAGCCAGAGCCAGTGCCCAGATGGCTGAGCAGGCTGTTCCCAGTGCCCCCCATTAGCCAGACCTTCCTAGAAGTCCAGGTTGAGGCCAAAGAACATGTGCTGAGAGTGCAGTGCTACCTGTCTGTCACAGGGAAGGTAACAGTTCTGGACACCTGGTAGGGTTCCCCTGTCATGCGCCTTGATGTCCCCAAAAGGGAGGCTCCACCTTCCAGTTCCTTGGGAGCAGCTGGTAGTTCTGCACTGCTGACCTAGCAGCCCAATGCATAACCCACTACACCACCAGGGCTTGAATCAATTGGATGACAGTGAATTTGGTTTTGGTGTTTTGTATCCCAGATTTGTCCCCATGAAGTGCATTGTTCTATTTCTGCATTGTATTATTTCTTCACTGCTGCTTCTATGAATGTTGATTGTGGATCCAAGCAAAATGAGACTCTTGACCGCTTGAGTCATTTCTCCATTTATTTTATCTATTGGTTCAGTTGTGAGGATTTGGCTTTGGTTCACGTTGAGTCACGATCCATACTGAAGACCACAGCCTTTGATCTTTATCAGCAAGTGCTCCAAGTCCTTCTCGTGCCATCTGCACATCGTGGCATTATTAAGACGCCTCCCTCCGATCCTCATGCCCAGTTCTTCCACTGATAGTTTGGCTTCTCCTAGCATCCGCTCTCCATACAGATTCAATAATTGTAGTGACTGAATCCATTCCTGACCCACACTGTTCCTGAGTTGCAGCCACTCAATAATCCCTTGTTCTGTTGGAAAGACTGTCTCTTGGTCCATGAACAGGGTCCACATAAGCACCGTACTACTGTCTTCGGGAACTCCCAAGCTTCTCAAGGCTTTCCATAGTTTGTCGTGATCCACATTTCAGTTCAGTGCTAAGTACAACAACTCTATAGTTGTTATATGGACTAGCTTATTTGATTCTCACATCACATCACCCCTGTGGACCCAGTAATCCTCCCATTTCGTAGATGTTCTTACAGGCTCAGAGAGGTGATTGGAGCAAGGTCACAGAGCCACTAGGTGGCAGAGCTGGGATTTGAGCCCAGAACTGTCTCCTCTTGAGGGAACACATATTCTTAGGTATCTACTGCCCTGCTTTCTCCTTTAGTGTTTTGTATCACAGCTTATGAGATGTTTTAGCTTCATTTTCTTCACTCTTGTCACTTATTAACTAACTTACCTAACCAATTTAATTTTTTAAACCAAAATTACTTTGTGCTTTAGGTATGAACAAAAAACATGCCATACCAAGATGCATTAAGTCTAGTCTCACAGTCTTAGCATCTATAAACCTTTCCAAAAACTCATAGACTCCTCTTTCTCTCCCGGAGTGACTGATGTGTTTGAACTGATAACCTTGCAGTTACCTGACAGCACTCCCAGGGCTCCCTAACAGTCATGTAATTTGTCAATATGTCTTACTGAATTTTTTAGAGTAATGAATCTTCCAAATCATTTTAGTAGCCAGGGGGCATCATGGGGAGATATCCCACCCTTAACTGAAAGGTTGATGGTTTGAACCCTCTAACTGCTTCCTGGGAAAAAGACGTGCAACCAGCTTGGCTAAACCCAGTGGGCGCCTTCTGCTCTGCCCTGTGAGAGGTTGCTGTGAGTGGAAATTCAACTGGACTTCAGTGGCTTTACCCTTAACCTGCTCATGAAAGCAGCAACAGTTGGCAGTGTCCTCGGCTTGTTCACTCTGATCTACTCCATTTTGTAGGGGCCTGGCTCCTGCCTAAACTCCCTGGTAAGTGCAGTAGGTTACGTGTGAGCCACCTGAGGTAGGTGGTTCAAGGCCACCAGCCCCTCCACAGCAGAACTGAGGCTATCTGTTCCCTTAAAGAGCAGAATCTCACAGAATCGATGGAGCAGAATTGACTCGATGGCAGTGGGGTGGTGGGTGTGGAGGAAGTTTTAGTGGTGGAAGGGGCTCGTGGGAACAGCAGGCAGGAGGAGTGTTTCCTCCCCTTTCTCTGTCTCCAGCAGCAGCTGTCTCCACTCCAAGGCTCTTCTCCCAAAATCCAATCTATAGTGATCCTCGGACAGAGTAGAACTGCTCCAAGGGGGTTCTAAGACTGCAGATCTGATGGAAGCAGAATGCCTCTTGTTTTTCCCAAGTAGCCTCTGGTGGGTTCAAACCATTGACCTTTGGGTTAGCAGGCCAACACTTAACTCACTCGTCTCTCCAGCCACAGAGGGGTGGTGATTACTTGTTTTCCAAGCTTGCTGCTGCCCCCTACAGACCTGTACTGCCCATGCCTCAAGTTCCCTTGATTAAATCTCATCTGCTGTAAATGCCAATTCCGGGCAATCCTACGGCATGTGCCTCAGAGTAAAACTGCTATGTCTAGACTTGTCAATGACTCGGTTTTTCCCTGTGCCCTGAAATAAATTGCTGGGCCTTTCTTCCAGGGCTCTTTTTTTGTTTGTTTTTGTTTTGTTTTGTTGCTTTTTGGGGGACCTTCACTGCCCTCTGGTGGTCATGGGAGCTGCCCAGCCTTGCTTCTGGAGAGCTGCTGCTGGATTTGAACTGCCAAGCCCGTGGGCTGCAGTCTGGCACTCAACCACTTATGCCACCGGGGCTCAACCCCCAGGGTACTTATTTTTTGCAGGGGTGGGGGGAGAGAGGCAATCACTGCCCTCTGGTGGTTGTGGGAGCTACCCAGTGCTGCTCCTGAGAGCCACTGCTGGATTTGAACCACCAAGCCCGTAGGCCGCAGTCCCGCACTCAACCACTACGCCCCTGGGGCTCAGCCCCCCAGGGCACTTTTGAGAGCACAGACTGTCCAATCATTGCGTTAGCCACCAGGCATGCTAACCATTCGGACCACTGTGAACACCTGGTAAATAGCCGAGGGCTGGCTCCATCCGCCAGTGCCCCCTAATTCCTAGTCGTGACTTGCAGGATGCCTGGCAGCGGCACGCTGATTGGGAGACCGTGCACTAATTAAAAAGCACGTGATGGCATCTCTCGTGCTTCTTGGGGCAGCGACCCTTTGGGTGTCGGATGCCCCTGATTCTAGCTCAGCTGTCAGGGCCTCCCTCTCGGCCCGTTTCTGACGTCAGCGTCTTCAAATCAGAGACCGTGCTTGAAGGCAGTCTCTGGGTCTGTGAGGAGCAGCGACATGTTTCCTTCAGGGCGATGGCCCCTGACTCCAGCCAGCTGCCCTTCTGGCAGGGGCTTTGGGTCCTTGAGGTGATGGGATGTGGGGGAGCTGGAGCAAACCCATTCCCCAGACTGGGAATGTGCCCGGCAGGTTCGTTATGCTGCAGATCCCGGCGGTGCATCTTCATCTGCGCTCAGCAGAGAGTGAGGGACAGAGGGCCCCCTCTGCCGGCGTCCTGCTCTTTGAATTTCACAGTCTCTTCCAGCTGAAGTGTCACGAGTCACCAGAACATAACACTCCAGGCAAAACCTGCACATGGTGCTGGTCTTTCCCTCCCTGTTAACCTCTACCATCGCCGCCTCTCAGCACTGTGTTCTTTAGATACCTTATTGCGCACACATGGGTGTGTACATGTACATTCATGAGTGGATGGATGGAAGGAGGCACGGATGGATGGGTGGATCGATGCATAGGGAGATTGGGGCCAAATGCTCTGGGTATATCGTAAGTAACTTTCATTTACTAAACCTCGCTCCCCCTCCCCCACCCCCAGCCCTTTCTTTTCAGAAGATACATTTAGACAATCACCATTCACCTCCAATTCAAAAGATCTGCTGCCTGTCCAGTCTGTGCTGCATGGAAGAATATCGACTCCAGGTATGGAAACACTGTTGATTTCGCTTCTGCCAGTGGCTTCAAGATGTTGCTTTTCTGAAATGTGTGGATTTTGAGATACTTGCAGTCTATGCCTTATAGTTCTTCATGTAAAGCTAGGTCAAAACCCCACCAAAAGCTGGGCTGGGGGGTGGGGTGAAGGGCAGGGTATGGGGAAAACTCCATTTAACCAGCCACAAAACTTGAAAATAAAATCTAGGCAGTAACTAGTCCTCTTCATCTGGGAGTTCAGAGCTCATTGTTCCCTCTGGTCGTTCATCTGCAGACTGACTTCTTCTTTCTTTGCCACAGCCAAGTGGAATCTGAAAATAATTTGTCACGTGAGTTGTCAGTATTTTGAGCAGGAAGGTGTGGGAGTGGGGGCAGGTGAAAGCAGACACCTCCAGCATGGAAGGAGGTGACCCAGGTTGGGTGTGGGCCACCACTAAGACCTCTGGTTTCCATGGCAGCAGCACAACTCATGAGGGCATTCTTACTGCTCAGATTTTGCTTCTCTTCTCAGCCATCATATCTGCTTGGTCTACCTAACATTTCTGTCAGCCATCGTGACCGTTCAGGCGCCATCTCACAGCCAGGTCTTTCTTCTCCCTGTCCACTTTTTATGCTTAAAGCAAAAGTTTGCTTACTCTCCCCATGTCCGCATCATGGGCACCCTTCAGGACCTATGCCTCCCCTCCGAGTCACTAGGACACTATGCTGGCTGTAGGTCACACTCCCTTCCCCGCGCTGCCCCATCCAGCTGGGGGTCCTCTGCTAGTTTCTATCCTGTTCCCAGCAGCCCTTGATGGTTCTCTGCATGTGTTTGTCCTCAATAACCGAGTGAATGGGCTGAGCCCAGGTGGCGTAAGTGGTTGAGTGCGGGACTGCGGCCCGCAGGCTTGGCGCCTCAAATCCAACAGCGGCTCTCAGGAGCAGCACTGGATAGTTCCCACGACCACCAGAGGGCAGTGATGCCAAAAAAAATTAAAAAATAAACGAGTGAATGACCGGGGTGTGTGGTGGGAGACAGGGTATGCAGGGAGGCAGGGACCCCTGCCAGAGTGGTTGCCCTGGGGGCCCTTCAAGAATATGAACCCCAAGAGTCCTCCCTGGGCCCAAGTAAGCTTGATCCTAGAGCTCATCATTCTGTAATTATGGAAGGGCCAGGAAGCATCCTCTGAAATACTGTCGGGGATGTCACAGGGCCTTCAGGGTGGTGTGGGGGACAGGCAGCACTTTGTCATTCTTTAGCCTTGTGGTGGGATTGCCCTCTCTTGCATATCGACACACATCCGGCCAGAGTCCAGGGACCTGCAGCCTTTCAGCTTTGCAGGACTTTGCTTGTCCCCAACTCCAGAAATAACATAACATGCTCCGACAAAAGCACCATATTGCGTAATAGCTGGTTCTAGACGAGTAGAGAAAGCCAGCTCCGTTTATATCCTCACTCTTAGACCAGGACTATTTGAACTCCCGTTTATGTCCCATGGTGTCATTTTGAATAGCCATCTCCCCGGTCCCAAAATTATTGCCCTGCTGTTAAGTTGATGGATTGCTACTTTCTAATGTCAAAATAACTGTCTAGGCTTTGCTTGCCAGAGTGCTGTGACCCACACGGCCAGCATCCCATGATGGATGTGCGAGGCCTGAGTTACTGGCTGTGTGTTTGGTGTGGCTATGTTCAAAGATAACTTTTTTGGCCTAGCTAAAAGTTGACCCCAGAGAATGGTGCCTGTCTGTGCCTGGGGGAATGTTCTCTGGTTTGTCTGATAGACTCAGACTACAAGTTCGATAAGCTCACACTTCAGGGCTCACATGTGGTATTTCTGAAGTCAGCAGAAGTGGGGTTTTTTAAGTATTAATCACCAGGTGAACAGATAACCAATCTGCTGAGCATCAAAAAATCACCTGTCTTCCATCAGAAGAGAAGCAGCGCTCCTTGATTAAATTTTTCTAAAATAAATGTTTTTTAAGGAAGCTATTTTAAGAAGACCAAGCAAACAATAAAGGATTTGTAATGGAGTTAAAGGTTTTCAAAATGGGCAGTGATAGGGGCAAGCTTGGGCTGCCCCAAGTCCCCATCATCTGAAGAGTGCCCTGTCAGCGCTCTCTAAGGACTCACAGGCTCACTCCCATTGAGTCTACCCCACAGGATAGGGTAGAAATGCCCCTGAGAGTTCCCAAGACTGGACCTCTCTGCAGGAGTAGAAAGTCTTGGCTCTCTCCGATGGGGTGACTGGTGGTTCCAAAGTGCTGACCTCCTGGTTAGCAGCCTGACTCGTAACCACTGTGCCACCAGGTCTCCTAGATCTCTAAGGAGGGCCTGCATCAACTGGAAAACTTGCAGAGAGGACCCATCGGAGTCTCAGCAGTCCCAGTTTCCAGGTTCTTTTTTGTCAAACACAAGCCAGTGCAAATGTCTATTGTCCACCTGCTACAGGACTCCTGTCCCTGATCCCCAGCTCTGAAATTCATAAAGCTCTCTAAGCCAAATTCTTCCAAAGAAGTCCCTTGGTGGCAAAACTCGCTGAGGGGCTTTTTTCTAGGCTCTATTTCCTTGCACTGAGGGTGGCACACCTTCCCCAAACCAAACTCACGCCATCCAGTGGAAGCCGACTCACAGCAACACTACAGGACAAGTCGAGCTGTATGAGTTTCTCAGACTGCAGCTCTTTACAAGGGTAGAAAAACGTCTTTTTCCCAAAGAGTAGCTGGTGGTTTCGAACTCCTGACCTTGCATTCAACAGCCCACGAAGTAGCCACTATACCACCAGGACACCACAGGATGCCTTGAGTCCTAGGTCCTATGATATTTTCTAGAATTCTGAAGAATTATGAATCCCAAGGCACCTCTTGCCCCGTGGCTCTCATGGATATTGTGGCTCTGCACTGGCTGCAAAGAGCCCTGGTAGAACAGTGGTTCGGTGCTTGGCTGCTGACGGAAAGGTCAGAGGTCCAAATATACCAGCTGCCCCATGGGAGAGTGAGGTGGCAGCCTGCTTTCATAAGGACCACTGCCTTGGAAATCCTGTGGGGGCACTTCTGTGTCTGTAAGGTCACTCTGGGCCAAAACGATGGGACAGGCTTGGTTGCCTTGATTGTCAGTGCTAGAGGTGTGGTAGGAAGGAGGAAGTTAGAGTTTGAGTTGAGGATCTTGGCATTTGGGGACCTAAGAGAGAAGGAATCTGAGAGGAAATTTTGAAAGACCAATCAGGACCAGGAACACTGACAGGGACCCTCTGGCTCCAGGGTAGCACTGTTCAAAGGGCCTCGGTTGGTAGGCACGGAGAGGGGGCCATGCCTAGGAGCCTTGCTGTAAGCTGCTGCCTTGGAAGTGGCAGTGCCCACAGAGGAATGGGGGAGCCCCGCAACATCCAGCTTCAGTGACTAGATACAAAAGCATTTGCAGTCAGTTGGACAGCTGTTAGTATGTTAATGAAGACCTCTGAGTCCTTAGAAATCTCTCTCAGATCGTTTAAACATCACCTACAAAATATTATTCATACTTTTATGTACTTAGCAAACCTGTCTTTGTACAGATAAATGTCAGCCCGGAGAGTTATCTCAAATTCCCAATTAGAAGAAACTAGATTTAGTTCAATGTGTCTAGTGCCAGTCTAAAAATTCCCTTATAAATGCTGAAAATACACTGTACAACTTCGTGTGTGTGTGTGTGTGTTTGTGTGTGTGTGTATACCTATCTCCCGACAAGGGGATGGAAATTCTTTCCCATACCTTTGGACTAAGACCGCAGGGCGGGGGAGGTTGGCGGAGTGAAGGCCAGACAGCTCCTGGGTCACGTGGGACCGTGATGGAGTCTGCCTGGGTGTGGCAGATGATGTCTCAGACCCTTTGAAGATTGCAGCAAGCAGGAAGAGGGCTGGGATCATGTGGAGAGAGGAGGAGACATGTGGATTTATGAAGAAATCGAGAATAGAACGGTTCACTAGGCATTTGCCTTCCTGCAGATGGCCCTTGAGACACGCAGCTGTCCCCTCCAGAGAAACAGTATAAACACAGTGCTTGATGCTGCCCTGTTTTTCTTGTAGCCAGTGCAGTGTCGGTAGCCAGTGCTTTTCCATGACTTCCCTGAGAACCCAAGAAGGCTCTCCAGCAAGACCTCGCAGATGCACCTTCTGTAATGTAATGGCTTTGGGGATAACACCAGGGGCCTTAATAAAAGGACGAGTTAAAAGCTACTGTTAGGAGTAATGAATGCATCATGCATTCATTTATCACATCGATTCCAAATTAGAGGGACCCAGTAGGACCGGGTTTCTAAGACTGTAAATCTTCAAGGGAATAGGCAGTATAATCTTTGTTCCAAGGAGTAGCAGACTGCTGTAGAGTCCCTTCTGACTCCTGGCATCACTCTAGGACAGCGTAGAGTGACACGATAGATAAGACAGGGTAGACTTGCTCCTGTCAGTTTCCAAGACTAATTCTTTATTGGAGTAGAAAGCTTCAACTTTCTTCTGAAGAACAGCTGGTGGTTTTGAACTGCTTGCCTTGTGGCTAGCAGCCCAGTGCATAACCCACTGCGCCACCAAGACTCCTTAACTCATCCTTAAAGCCATGACTATATTAGTGGGTGCACTCTGGAGAGTGGTCTCACTGGTGGTGATTTTACCAAAGAAATAGAAGTATCTACCTATCAAGGGAAGATAAAGATAATAGACTCACTCACACTTTATGTGTTTTGGCAGTCTGCAAAAGATGGACGTGCATCGAAGGAAGGTGCTGCTGAGGGCACGTGGGGTGATTCTGTGAGAGGCAGCATGCTGTTGCCATCATCCCTGCCACTTCCGGGGTCTTCTTGTGACCCTCTCTGTGTGTGCAGAGAAGACTCTGTGCTTGGCCCTGCTTTTAGATGATGCGGAGCTTTGATGATTCTGTTTCATGTGGGTTTTGAAGTCCCCGTGTGCTTGCGCTATGTGAAGTCAGCCACACACCCCCAGGGAGCATGTTGAGGCCAGTGCAGGTCTCCGTGGAAGAGAAATTACGGGTGGCTTCAGTTTTAATTCAGGTTGAGCTTGCAGAGTAGGTGACGTAAAACACAATTGCCACTTTATGTACTAATTTCTGCCCCCATTATTTGCAAGTAACTTGCTTTATAAAAATGTATCTTTTCCATGTGTGTTTGTATGTGCATTTATATGGGGGTGGGGGTGGGGTTAGGCAGTATCACTACTTTTCACAGTCAAGTTACTTTGGACCAGCCTGGGAAAAATTCAGTTGCTTTTAAGACTTAGTGCGACCATCAGGACTGGGTGCCAAATAAAATGACTGTTTGGGATTGTCTTCTTGTTCTGCCCTTCAATGTAATGCAAGTGATACCACGTCATAGACATTTCTGAAATCTAGGTCAATGACATGCTGCCGTTGGGTCCTGCCCGCAGATAACTCTTAGCACGCCAGGCTGTGGGCCAGGTAGGAATGAGCTCTTTAAGACAGCAGGCTACAAGATAGATCCTAATGGGTGCATGCCCCTTCATTTAGGTTAAGGCTTCCCAACCGAGGCCCCAGGAACTAGAGACACACAAAGCTCTCCCAGCTTCCTTCTCTCCTTCATCAATTCAGACCGAGTCAGAGATCAATCAACAGTGGAACATTGGTAGCGGCACAGAGTGGAGCCCCTTCTTGATGGCACAGATGGCCTCTGTGCAGGCAAGGAACCACAGAGAGAGAGTGTTTAGGTGTATCAGCATACAGCTGTGCTGCTTAGGGTTTTCAGTGACTGACTTGCCAGAAGTAGAGCGTGAGATCTTTTTTATCCTCAGTGGAACCCAACCCCCAAATAGGTTCATATTCGAGTGCATTAGCCAATGTCACTGTATGGTCCTGTATATTGGTCGCAGCAGGCAAATTCATGGCAATCAAATCAATTCCAGGTTTTCTGTGTTGGCACATGGTGGGGGGAGAGGGGCAGTAAGAATCTAGTGTAGGGGTGGGGACAAATCACCAAATGCAATTCTTTTTATTTTTTAATTTTTAATTTTTTTGTTTTTCATGAAGCCATGTTGAATGAAACAAGACTCTTCCAAACTTTCCATATGTGGGAACATATTTTGCTTATTCAAGGAATGCTAAGTTCTCTTATTATTCTTTTTTTTACATGCATCTTTTGTGGAAATTTATTTTATAGTTTCTTGGATTATCTAGATATTCTACTGTGTATTCATATTGTATTTCCAGAAGAAATTATATATTTGTGCTAAATATTAATATGTGAGGCAGATAGTATTTTTTGTGTGTGTGTAATCATGAGGTTTACACAGAATGAGGTAACAAGCATCAGAAGACCCATACAAACAAACAAAATCATACAGTTGAGAACAAAGAGGGGTCAGAGCAGAGACCCAAAACCCATCTGTATTTCTCTAATAATTTACAAATTGTTATTACCTTTTCATATAATACACTGTCCAATGTGTCCCTTCACCCACCCTCTCCTGTTGTCCGCACCCCAAAGAGGAGGTTCATATGTGGATCCCTGAAATTAGTTCCCCCTTTCTATTCTACCATCCGTCCAGCCTCCCAATATCACCATTCCGCCTACGAGTCCCGAGGGATCATCTATCTTAAATTCCCCATGTTTCCAACTCCAGTGTACATCCCTTGGTCTAGTTGGACCTGTCTGGTAGAATTGGGATCATGATAGTGGGTGGGAGGAAGCATTTGAGAACCACAGGAAAGTTGCACATTTGATTGCTACTACACTGTACCTTGACTGGCTCATCTCCTCGCTGCAACCCCTCTGTAAGAGGATGTCGCTTCACTTATTGAGGGTTTTGTGTCCCTAATCTGCAGCCCCCCCTCATTTATAATGATATAATTTTTAGTTCTTTGATGCTTGATACCGGATCCCTTTGACACCTGGTGGTCACAAAGGCTGGTCTGCTTCTTCCATGTGTGCTTGCTTCTGAGCTAGATAGCCGCTTGTTTACGTTCAAGCCTTTAAGACCCCAGGCACTATATCTTTTGATAGCTGGGCACCATTAGCTTTCTTCACCACATTTGCTTATGCACTCATTTGTCATCAGCAATCATATCAGGAAAGTGAGCATATAATGTTATGATTATTAGTTCTGGAAACTGATAATCGATTCCTTTGACAACTCTTAGTCTCACAAGCTGGTATGCTTCTTCCATGTGGGCTTAGTTGCTTTTGAGCTGGATGGCCACTTGCTTACTTTCAAGCCTTTAATAATCCAGGCGCTATATCTTTTGATAGCTGGGCACCATTAGCTTTCTTCACCACATTTGCTTATGCACACATTTGTTTTCAGTGATCATGTCGGGGAGGTGCACATCATGGAATGCCAATTTAATAGAACAAAATGTTCTTGCACTGAGGAAGTACTTGAGTGGAGGTCCAATGCCTATCTGCTGCCCCAATATTAACCCTATAAGTATATGCACATTGATCTATTTCCCCATCATCATACATAAATATATGCACCTATGTATATGCCTGCATTTAACCTCTATGACTGCCCCTTACTCCCAATTCTTTCCTCTATTTCCTTATACCTCTTTCCATCCCACCATCATGCTCAACCTCCATTTGGGTTTCAGTATTTTCTCTTTATTACATTAATTTTGACCAATCCCTATTGGACCTCTCACACCCACCCTCTCACTGACTTTGAATCACTTGTTATTCCCTTATCCCTGGCCCGGTCACCACCACCTCCTTTCTCTCTCCTTTCCTTCTCTCATGTCCACCCCAGAACCATCAGTACTGTCGCTTTTGCCTCCAGACTGTTCATCCAGCCTATTTTATGTAGATAGACCTGCAGCAAAAGCAATATGTACAAAAAAGACATCCTAAAATGAAGCAACCAAAGAAAATAGCACAATGATAACATCAACAAAAAACCCACTGTCTAATACATATATGTATATGTAAAAATATAAAAATAATAGCAATTTAAAAACCTGTATATAGTTTAATGTCTGTTCGTTGACCTCCAGGAGTATCCCCTGGTTGAGTTGGATGGGGTGCCATACCCTGGCCCCAGAGTATATCCCTGTCTCTCCATCTTGAACTCCATGCTCTGTTGCACACCCTTAGTTTTTTGCCATGGTGTGGTTGGGCCAGACAGGGTGTAATCCTGATCCTGTTTCTCCATTATTGACCCCCGAAAGGCCTTGGCTCAGCGAGGGTAGCCATATTTCATATTGGGGCTGACCATATGATCCTCTCTCTACACCTGCTGTTCTGAGTGGGAATATCGTCCTGAAGCCTCAGTGGGCCAGAATGTACTCCATTCTCTCTTCCTCCCCCTTCCTTTGTTCTCATGTGCTCTGGTCAGGCATCTCTCACTCCCTGAGCTGCAGCCTCGGTGCTCACCTCCAAGGCAAACTCTCCTGGGGGAGAGGTAGCTGCCCAAAGAGCTGTGTTCTCAGATCTCTCCACTGCTTCTCTGCTCCATTGCGTCATGCATTCACATCCGGGAATACCAGATTTGTTTGGTCCCTCATTTCCTGTGGAGATATAAAAAATACACTCCCCTTGGGTGGGTTAGTACCCCATTACCTCTCTACACATCACCATCTGACACCCCCCTCCCAGTGCCCCACCCTGGTTGGCTACCATATGTAGCCCTGGGTTTGTTCTGGCCCCTGCCGTACTAACTGGGCCTTCCCCCAGGATTTTCTCTATACTGTAGATTTTTCCTGATGCCCCTTTTGCACTTTTACTATTATTATTAAGCTTACCTTAGCAGATTCATATTGTTCATGTCCTTTTGTGCTTGGCTAACTTCACGTAGCGTAATTTCCTCCAGTTCTTCCCATGTGGTGATGTGCTTCATGCATTCATGCATGCTTCATTTTCAGTGATGCATAGTACTCCGTTGTATGTATGTACCACAGATTTTTAATCCATTCATCAGTTGATGGGAATATGGACTGCTTCCAACTCCTTGCAATTGTGAACTGTGCTGCGATCGACATTGGAGCACAGATCTCTGGTCGTGGATTGTTGCTTGCCTCTTCTGGGTGTCTGCCCAGCAGGGGAATTGCTGGGTCATATGGTAGTTCAATCTCCATCTGTTTTAGGTATCTCCAAATTGATCTCCATAGTGGCTGTACATACCTGCAGTCTACCAGCAGTGGATAAGCGACCCTATCTCCCCACAGCCTCTCCAGCATTTGTTACTTTCTGACTTTTTGAATTGTGCTATCCTTGAGGGTGTTAGGTGGTATCTCATTGTTGTTTTGATTTGCATTTCTCTTATGGCTAGTGATTGGGAATCTTTTCTCATATGTACTTCTTGAACGACAGTGTTAGAGGGCTGCAGTCATATTCTGTGCCCCTCCCTGTGTGTTACAAACGGTTCACATGCTCAGTCCTAACCTGCCCTCTAGGTCTGCCCAAAGGTGCCCTGGAAGAAGAGCCTGGCCATATGACCTCTGGGACACAGTGCTACCCCGACACGTGTTGGGGGGGGGGGGGGGTTGGTTCCCTGAGTCAGTGCTGACAGCACCATGGCCACCCTCTGGTTTTGCGAAGGGCAGGAACCCCGAGGCTACATTTCTTTATTGAGAATATTCTGCGTGCTCCTATCACCCCACGAGAACTGCACTGTCGCCTTATTTTTCAGGTCAAGCAGGCCGGTGATCGGCTGACAGCATGCAGTGGTCATGAGGGCAGCAGGCTTTTCGTCAGCATTCCTTTTGCGGCCCACTTTGTCCCTACTTATGTAGCATGTAGCTTGGGACACCCTGTGCCTGTGGTGTTTCGGACTTGGGAACGATTCTGCCCCGCTTCTGGTGCTGCGGTGGGTGCCCCCCTTGCTCTGGGAAAAGCTAGCGTCTGTCCAGCTCATGACTCGGGGAGGAAGGGTCCTTGGATGGATTTTCCTCACCCAGATGTCACCTGAGACTGCAATTTGTGGACTCACCACTAGCCCCATCTGCCCCTTGCCTGCTGACTTTGGCCTTAATCTGAGTAGAGGTGGATTCCAAAGGGAAACCAGTACTCTATTAACAAACTCTTAGTAGAGGAAGGTCTGCTGTTGAGCCCTTCTGGGAACTATAACAAGCCGGCTCTCCGCAGACACCAGTAGAGTGGGGCTCACCCACTAAATCTTTGTAGCTCAACTCCAGACGCCTTCTTCTGAAAGAAGCCCTGGTGGTTTAGTGGATTGTCGAGTGGGCTGCTAACCACTAGGTAGACAATTCAAAGCCACCAGCTGCTCTGTGGGTGAAAAATGAGACTTTCTACTCCCATGAAAGTTTCCCGTCTCTGCTATCCATAGGAGCAGTTCTACCCTGTCCTAAAATGTTACTAAGAGGAGTCGGCTCGAAGGCAGTGAGTTTAGGCTTCTTGCTCAGTGGTAGGCAGTAGCATCCTTCTGTGGGGATATCCCTAGGCAGACTCCTAAAGAGTTGACCTCAAATACCCCCCTCCACACTCACCCCTCACCCACATCTGTCAGCACAGGTTATCATGTTCTTGCTGAACAGGAAGTAGTGGTGCTGCCAAATTCCTCTGATCTGCTGTGATAGTCCGGGGAGACTAGAGAAACAAATTCATAAGCAGGCATATGTACATGAGAGAATTTTATATACAGGGGCAACTGTACATCAATAAAACATCCCAACCCAGTCCAGTCTAAGGACAAAAGTCCAATATTAGCCCATATGTCCAATACCAATCCATTTCAGACTCAGGAATTACATTCAGTGATTCCAAATGCAAGAAGATCACAAACCAGATGGGTAGAATGTCTTTGCATCCAGTGGCATTATAAACATCTCAGTACTGGCAGGGGTCTCCTCGGGACTTTTCTGGCTTCAGAGATCTGGTTCCATTAGGGTAAGCCCATGTGACTTCTCCTTCAGGATGTCTCACAGGGCATCACCCTTGTGTCTGTTAGTAGTTTCTCCAAGGGACGGAGTAGTAAATCTCTCACCTCCAAAGGGGAAATACAGCCAGATTTCCCAGAATTCTCAGCAGAAAACTATGCCCACACAGAGATGTCATTGGCTATCTCTAGATTGACAAGCTAGATTACCCCACCCTTACACTCTTATTCCTCAAATTGACACCAGATTAGGTGACTGTCACATCTGCCCATATGGCATGTGGGTTGAATTACTTGGAGTGATCATTTCCAAAGACCAAAAAGCCTCATGACTGGACCTATAAGTAGCATCATGATCAATGGAGAAGCGATTGAAGTTGTCAAGGATTTTGTCCTGCTTGGATCCACAGTCAATATCCATAGTCAAGAGATCAAAAGATGAGTTGCATTAGATAAATCTCCTGCACCAAACCTCCTTAGAGTATTAAAAAGCAAGACTTAATTTGAAGACTAAGGTGCATCTTGGTATTTTCCATTTCCTCGTAAGCATTTACAAGTTGGACATTGAATTAAGCATCCCGAAGGAGAGTTGAAACATTTGAATTGTGGTGCTGGAGAAGAAGATTGAAAGTGCCATGGAGTCTAAAAGGACAAACCTTTGTCCGTGAAGAAGTAAGGCTAGTGTGCTCCTCAGATGCAAGGCTGCTGGAACTTTCCTGGCATTCTCTTGTCAGGGGAGACTAGTCCCTGAAGGACACCATACTTGATCAAGTGGAGGGTCAGTGAAAAGAGAAGAAGGCCCTCAAGGAGATGAGTTGACCCGGTGACTGCAGCAGCGGCCTCAGATATGGGAACAGTTCTGTAGAAGGAAGGCACAGGACCCTGCCGTGTTTCCTTCTGCTGTGCCTGGGGGCCTGTCGGAACCCGCTCAATGTCATCTAACTGCAAAACAGCACTCAGTAACAGTTCCATGGTCGTACTTTGTGCATAGAGAGTAAAACCCAGTGCAGGGACTTTGTTTCTCAGGCAGAGTCTACCCCTCTGACCACAGGGGTCAATCACTTTCTGACTGAAAGGTGGTAGGACCCTTTGAGCAGAGCAAACACAGACAGGTTCACAGAAATTAGGCGGCATGCCATCTGTCAGTCCAGGGCAGTGCCTGTGGTTGTGTTTTTACGTTTATAAAGACTTCTAGGATGCCTTGAGAATGAGCAGAGCCATAAAACACCAAACTCTTGCATATGTGTAAGAAATGATGGAGAGTATTTGTTTGAAAATTGCAATGTGATGACCTGGCTTCAGTTGGGACTGGCTAATTCAATCTGCAAGGCCTTTTCTGTACATACAATATGTTTTTTTCATTCCTTTGCTATCAAAAATACATATTCTCATTTCATGCAATTTCTTCTTTGAGTTTATTCCTTTTCAGGGTAGCAACTGCCCTCAGGTAACAGGGTAGAGAAAAAGAAGTCATTTCCACGCAGACTAGAAGTCATTCCCACACCATTTTCGTTCAAATAGATCCGTGTTGTATTCTCATAGGTAGGTCGAACGAGTGCCCCTCCATGTCAAGAAAGACCCCTCCCCCCATCATACCCAACACTTTGTTGATATAGTTGTGGGGATATGTACAGAGGGGTTTTGTTTTGTTTGTCGTTCCCCACATTCACGTGTTTCCTTAGCAAGAGACTGTCTTTTCTGTTCTCATCCATAGAAGAAACGAGCCACCGGGATGAATGAATGGTTACTGAGCCTTCTGCTGAGGCATCCTATGGCGAGGTCTCTGGAGCTTCTAGACTCGCCATCATTCCTCCTTTCTTCCACGTCTTCTCTCTGTTGGTGGTAGTATTTTTAGCTGCTGTGCAGTTGGGTTCCATTCATGGCAACCCCCCATACAAGAGAAGGAAATGTGACCTACCTAGTCCTGTGCCATTTATTGGTCAATATTCTGTTGTGATCCATAAGGTTTCTGTTGGCTAATTTTTTGGAAGCAGATTACCAGGCCTTTCTTTCGTAGTTTCTTTTAGTCTGGAAACTCTACTGAACTTCATTCACAGATAGACAGTCAATCAAAACTCCATAGCCTTTAAAGAAAAGGAAACCTTAGGGGTTGATTTCAAAAGATATCTAAGAAATGCTTTGAGTTCAAAACCAACACAGTATTCTGTGTGCCACATGTACGAAGCAATCTCAGATATGTTTACAAGAGAGGGATTCCATTTTATATGTGCATGACACACTTGCATATGTGTGATTTCTCAACAGAGATTTAAGACACTGTTGATTATGACCATGAAAACATAGAAAGAATTTGAGGTTAAAAAAGGAAAAGGGCTGAGCCCCAGTGGCATAGTGGTTGTGCATAGGACTGCGGCCCACTGGGATGGAGGTTCAATTCCAGCAGTGGGGCCGGGCCTCCTACTCCCACCACCAGAGAGCAGTGATGCCCCCCCCCCAAAAAAAAAGAGGAAAAATAGTATTTTTGAGTTTATATCCTTTGTGTAGGAATCTTGATGATCTAGTGAGTTAAGTGTAGGACTGCTAAGCACAAGGTCAGCTTTTCAAAACCACCAGCTACTCCACCAGAGAAGTCTTCCACTCCCATAAAGACTTAGTCTCCAAAACCCATGGGGCAGATGTGTCCAGACCTAGGGGATTGCTGTAAGTCAGAATGAATGTGATGGCAGAGTTCTTGATTCTTAGTTAAATACATTCCTCATATAATTTTATTTTTTTTGGGGGGGGGGGGGAGCATCACTGCCCTCTGGTGGTCGTGAGAGCTACCCAGCCTTGCTGCTGCTGGATTTGAACCAGTGCGCCACAGTCCCGCACTCAACCACTATGCCACCGGGCTCCACCCTCCTCATAAAATTTTAAAGTTAATCCAAAGAAAGATAAAGAGGGGAGAGCTATTTGTTTAAATCACATTCTCTCTTTGTTGCTACAAATCTGGCATTTGGCCTTATAATAATTTGAGATCTTAATGAGTAATCTCTAGATTAAGTGAGGTAATCAAAACAGACCAAACAATGATTCTTGGATATCTACTTTCAGTGAAACCCCACCCCTACACCCAGGCAAAAAGCAGAGAATCTAAAGCAGGTTACAGATCTCCTGTAATGGTATGAATCCAGATGGGCGACTGAGAAAAAGATAATCAGTAGCCACTGAAACCAGTTTTGATTTCTGTTGAGTGTGTGTGTGTGTGTGTGTGTGTGTGTGTGTGTGTCGAACTGTATTCCATTGGGTCTTCAATCTTCCAAAGCACATCTGTGTGAACTTGAACCTCCAACCTTCCTTCTGGTAACTAGCTGAGTGTTTTAATGGCACCACCCAAGGACTCCGCTTGAGAAACAGAACCTATTTTCAAGATTCATCTCTACCGTGCTACTGTAAGAGAACCTCAGACTAGGAATATCCTTTTAGTGTCTTGAGTTTCCTGGCACCTGTTATCTGGTTTCCCCACCCTCTGTCACTTTTACCTTCAGGTATCATTTTTCCATGGGGTGAGGGTATGTGTGGGGTTGGGGGGGAGGACTTTCCAGGCAATTGACTCATCAAACTACAGAATTGAGTTTCCCGCTATAATTTATCCAGGAATGAGTCACTCCAATCAGTCACTTCTCTTTTAACTCAAATGGAATTAGGCTCCTCAACATTCAGTTGAAAGATTCCTGAATGGGTGGCCCCAGGAGATGGAGGGAGCAGTGAGGTTATCAGGACAAATTTTTGCTTTATGGGAATATGGGAAAGAACAGGGGAGTCAGATACACGGGAAGTGGATTTACTCAAACAAGAGAGAGAATGATTTGCAGAAAAGATTAGATCAAAAGATTAGACCTGTTCATTTTTGCTGGAGTGTGGAGATCGGAGTTAATTGGTTGTATGGATTTTAGGTAACCATTTTGGTATTAGAGGCACGATGATTCGTAGAAATAATTTGTTTGCGCACGGATTTTATATGCACTTTATAGGTACTTTGCTGAAAGAAAAGCAGAGGGAATTGTTACTCAGAAGAAAGGAGGGGGATGGACCTAGCAAATGCTTTTAACATGTAGGCATGCTTTCAGTATCTGAGAGTTATTTTTGACACTATTTCTAACCAAATTGCTTTTCGTTTTTGTGTAAAATGTTGATTTGCAAAGCCCTCTTCCAACTGTTACTTTTAACACTCAAAAATGTGGTCATTTAAAATATCACCAGCACAACCATATTAAGACTTGCTTTGGATTTCATGTCTTTATAGTAATTAATATTTTCTAAAGAGACATTTTGGTGTGAGAAAATAATGAAATGAAACTTACCACCAAACACAGCACCGGGGACTGTGGGGACTGGGGCCTTGTATTGTCTTTTCCCCTGTATCTGGCTTGTACTGTAGGAGCTCTGGTAGTGCAGCGGGTCAGGCACAAGATCAATGGTTTGAACCCACCCGTTGGTCGGAAAGAGAAAGATGGGACTTTCTGCTCTGGAAAAAAAATTTACAGTCCCAGAAACCCTATGGGGCAGTTCTCCTGGGTCCTGTAGGATCGCTATGAGTCAGATCTGACATAGAAGCAGTGGGTTGAGCTGGGTGTGGGTATGTTTCAAAGAGCAAGACCAGGCAGCGCCTCGTTTTGTTGTGCACTGTGTGGCTGGGTCAGAACTGATGTGGCAGCAGCTGACACGGCAGTCAGTAAGATGATACAGTGGTTAAAGTGTCTGCTGCTGCTGCTGCGGGCCCAAACTCACCAGTCAGTCCTGGGCAGAAAGGTGAGGCAATCTGCTTCCATAGAGGCTTGCAGCCTGGGAAACCCTGCGAGGCAGGTCCCCTCAGTCTGATGGGGCCCTGGTGAGTCCGAATTGGCGGGAAGGCAAGGAGCGTGTGTGCCACTGTTCTGTAATGGGCCTTCAGGAGAGGAGTCGGGCGATGTTAAGGAGCAAATCTAAGCTTGCTGAGGCTTTGCGCTATAGACTATAAGTGTCAACATGACCACGGTCACACCGAAGAGAGCTCTTGCTCACAGACTCCTGACTCGTGCACACAAAAGTCGTTGGGGACAAAAAGTTAGCGTCGCTTAGCTTGTAAGTTATTATTAAAGAACCACGAGCTCCTCGTTTGAAATAGAAACAGGGCCACGGGCATTGAAAGAACACATTTCAGTGAGTACTTATGGGAGTCGCTCCAGGAATGATTGGAGTTTGAAGATGGTTACTTATTTTTAACCTCACATGGGACATAAATAAGTAAATTTGTCTAGGGCACCAGCTGTTAGAGAAGAACTGCATACCATCTTATTTAACATGGTGATGGAAACCAGTGTTTAATGGGACAGTCGGTTGAACTATTGGTCTCATAAGTATTGTTGACTTCCATGTAATTAATAAAATAATTGATGCTGATGGAGAGTATTTTCAGGAGTTGTTTCAAGAAATATAATGAGGATTCATGTTGCATCTGTTTAATTTTCTAATGGAAGAGATCAGTTACAAAAAAATTAAAATGGTCTCTGTGTCTATGAACGAGTTGTCTTTCCCTTTAGATTTTTTTCCATATTCTTCTCCCTCAGTGTCTAGAGGTACTGTCATGTTAAGAAGATGTTTTAAAGAATGAGAATTAAAATAGGAGGAGATTTGAGCACAAGTACTTGACAGGTCGTGTGAGGAGCCATTGTGGAATGTACAGACCACTGGGATGAGAAGAAAGTTCATTCATTCAACGAACAGTGCAAGAGGGCTTCAGAAAGTGTGGGAAAATGAAATGAAAAGATCATGGGGTTTTTCTGTCAACTTTCTGACACCCCTTCTCCCTTGGGCAGCTACCAGAGGGCCAGTCCTTGGAAATCGTCAGCTGCTCCTCGGGAGAAAGATGGAGGTTCGTCTCAGAGTTCGTGTTGGCGACCCACATGGGCAGTTCTTCTCTGTCCTACAGGGACATTATCAGTCAGTGTAGCTTTCAGGTGGTGGGGAACAGGAGTGGACAAAGCCAACTCCCTGCCAATAGGGTTTATATCCCAGAGGAGACAGTCGACTATAAACAAGCAAAATTCAGAACAGGTCCAGTTAAAGCAGCAAGGTCAAGGAGTCTCTCCAAGAAGATGCCCTTGGTGCAAGAACCTGAACCATATGTGGAGACAGCTGTGATTGTGTGTGTGTGTGTGTGTGTGTGTGTGTGTGTGTTCCAAGTAAAGGGTGCTCTGTGGCCAAGCTCTGAGGTGAGGATGAGATTGGTTAGGGGAAGTAATACAAGTGAGGAGATGAGACTAGATGGTGGGGACAGAAAAGTTGAGGTCATCAGGGCATGACAGATGGGGCCTTGTGGTTAATAGAAATCATCCTTGACTGTCAAAAATGGTTATACACTCAAGGGACCCCAGGGGTAGCGGTTCTCAACCTGTGGGTTGCAATCTCTTTGGCAGGAGAGGGGATCGAGTAACCCTTTCACAGGAAAGGAAAACACATATTTCTGATGATCTGAAGAACTGAGACCCCATACCTCTATCTGTCTCCAGGTGGGGTAGGTCTACCCACATGCAGACACGCCCACATACGAGTGCCCGGCATGCTGACGTCATCACGCCAACCCCATCTACAAATACAGGTGTACGTGACAGGGTTAGTGCCATAATGCAGACAAGTCACACGTGTGTAGAGAGCAGCTACTGTGTAGAGAGCTGCTGTTACATTGAAAGTAGCAGTATTGGAGGTAAAATGTCACTTTATGAATTATAATTACTGGGTAAATTACAATCATGTATTGTGAAATCATCAACCACTGCAAGATCTGTATCATGGGAACTTAATCTGGATGCTGATTGGTTCTTTTTATATTCAGTTGTGGTTGATGTGAATACTGCCCCTTTGTGATAGTAACAGGTATGTAAAAAAGACAATACAGAGAAATGGT
Source organism: Nesogale talazaci (assembly GCA_004026705.1). NCBI lineage: Eukaryota > Metazoa > Chordata > Mammalia > Afrosoricida > Tenrecidae > Nesogale > Nesogale talazaci. The sequence goes on along the minus strand of PVJH01011888.1, from coordinate 18,183 downwards.
AAATCATAGGAAACTTTAATGAACTGTATTGACTGAACTATGCCATGTATCATCTTTTGTATTATTAAAGCTATTGTTATATATTATTTTCATTAGCAAACCATCCCATGACAATGGATCGTGTAGAGAAGAACGTTAAGAAAAGAAAATATAGTGAGGATTTTTTACAGTATGGTTTTACCTCAATAATTACAGCAGGAATTGAAAAACCACAGTGTGTTATTTGTTGTGAAGTTCTATCAGCTGAATCTATGAAGCCGAACAAACTAAAACGCCATTTTGATAGCAAGCATCTGAGCTTTGCCGGCAAGGATACCAACTACTTTAGAAGCAAAGCTGATGGGCTCAAGAAAGCCAGACTTGACACTGATGGCAAGTCCCACAAACAAAATGTAGCAGCCATTGAAGCTTCATATTTGGTGGCACTCAGAATTGCCAGGGCTATGAAACCTCACACCATTGCTGAGGATTTACTAATGCCAGCAGTCAAAGACATTGTTCGAGTTTTGATTGGAGATGAATTTGTTACAAAATTGAGTGCAGTTTCTTTATCTAATGACACTATCCGCAGAAGAATAGATGACATGTCTGCTGATATACTTGATCAGGTAATCCAGGAAATTAAATCTGCTCCACTTCCAATATTTAGCATCCAGCTTGATGAATCTACAGATGTTGCAAACTGTTCGCAGTTACTGGTTTACGTGAGGTATATTAATGATGGCGACTTTAAAGATGAGTTTCTTTTTTGCAAACCTCTTGAAATGACAACTACTGCATGTGACGTATTTGACACAGTTGATTCATTCCTGAAAGAGCATAAGATCTCTTGGGAAAAGGTTTGTGGTGTTTGCACAGATGGTGCTCCAGCTATCCTAGGATGTCGATCTGGATTTCAACATTTGGTACTGAATGAATCACCAAAAGTTATTATAACTCATTGTGTGATTCATTGGGAAATATTAGCAACAAAGACACTGCCACAAGAGTTACAAGAAATAATGAAAAGAGTCATAAGTTCTGTCAATTTTGTAAAGGCAAGCACTTTAAACAGTCGACTGTTTACGCAACTGTGCAATGAGTTGGATGCGCCTAATAATGCTCTGCTATTTCACACTGAAGTGAGATGGTTGTCGAGAGGAAAAGTTTTAAAACGTGTTTTTGAGCTTCGTGATGAACTCAAAACATTTTTTAATCAGAAAGCAAAACCACAGTTCGAGGCACTTTTCAGCGATAAAAGTGAACTGCAGAAAATAGCTTACTTGGTTGACATCTTTGCCATCTTGAATGAGTTAAACTTATCACTGCAAGGACCACAGGCAACATGCCTCGATTTGTCTGAAAAGATCCGATCATTCCAAATGAAACTTCAGCTTTGGCAAAAAAAATTGGATGAAAATAAAATGTACATGTTGCCTACCTTATCAACTTTCTTTGAGGAACATGACATTGAACCAGACAAAAGGATTACAATGATAATTTCTGTGAAAGAACACTTTCGCATGCTTGTAGATGAAATTTCATCCTACTTTCCAAATCTACCTGACACCCCATTTGCACTTGCCAGAAGCCCATTCACAGTCAAAATTGAAGATGTTCCTGAGACAGTACAAGAGGAGTTCATTGAACTTATTAACAGCGATGCAGCAAGAACTGACTTCTCTACAATGCCAGTTACAAACTTCTGGATCAAGTGTTTGCAGTCATATCCTGTTCTGTCTGAGACTGTGTTGCGCCTTCTTCTTCCATTTCCAACAACACATCTTTGTGAAACAGGGTTTTCCAGCTTGTTGGTTATCAAATCTAAATACAGAAATAGACTTGTTGTGGAAGATGATCTTCGTTGTGCTCTAGCAAAGACTGCCCCAAGAATTTATGATCTGGTGAGACAGAAGTTATCTCAACCTTTGCACTGATGTTGGCCTTTTACGCATACTGTCGCGAAATGTAGCCATGTAGCTTACTGTTGTTATTTGTTATATTCAGACTATTACCCATGCTACACCATGCTTCAAGACAAAATTTCATTTATTTGTAATTAGAAATAAATACTTCACAATATATAATTACATATTATTTTTGTGATTAATCACTATGCTTTACTGATGTTCCATTTGTTACAATGAAAATACATCCTGCGTATCAGATATTTACATTATGATTCATAGCAGTAGCAAAATTACAGTCAGGAAGTAGCAATAAAAGTAATTTTATCGTTGGGCGGCACTGCAATAAGAAGGGTTGAGGCATTAGGAAGGTTGAGAACCACTGCCCTGGGACTGTGTGGAATAAGCATTGGGCTGATAACCACAACATCTGCTGCTCACAACCCGACAGCTGGCCCTTGGATGGAGAATAAGACTGTCTGTTGCTGTAAAGATTTGCAGTCTCAGAAACCCTATATAGGTCACTGTGAGTTAGAATCGACTTGACGTCCTTGGGTTTGGGTTCCTAGCTGAAAGCTTGCTCGTTCAAACCCCTCCAGAATCACTTTAGAAAACAGGTCTCTTGTGCTCCTTGGAAAGGTCACAGCATTAAAAACCCTGCAGAGTAGTTTTACTGTGAGCACAAGGAGTCGCAATGAGTCAGGAACTGCTGCTACAACAACAGGATGGTACGGGCAGTTAGCATGCTTGACTGTGAGTCAGAATTGTTTCCCGGTAGCCAGGTGTGCGTCAGAAGATAGGCTTGGCAACCTGCTTCCCCCAAACAAGTCAGAAACACAAAGTCAGAGCTCACTTCTCCCCTAAAGCGTAGGGTGCCACAATCAGGTCAATCAACCCAGAGGCAACTGCTTATTGCATAGCAAGGACTTGGAGTTCTATTACAAATAAACCAGAAACTGTTGAAATGTTTTAAAAAGTTAATCTGACCCTTTCTTGTGTAATCTTTAAAGCCCTATTTAAGACTCCTAAAAGGCTTAAAGTTAATAGAGGCCTTGCATAAAGATAAGAGCAGTAAGGAAAGTTAATTTAATTTACCAAGTATTAGTTTTATAGGGAATGAAATCTATGCATTTCCCATTAATAAATTATTAATGAATTGTGTTCAGTGTCATTTAATTTTTTTTACTATTAAATAAAAGAGAAGAGATTATATTTTATTGTGTTTAGCTATAAAAAATTTTTGGTTTTTTAAATCAGATTGAAATGACTATTGAAATATTTAATTGAATATCTATTGGGGTGGGGGGTGGGGAGTCTACAAACCTTACTCTGATAACAAACAGGCTTAAAAAGCTGCAGAACATGAAATGGGATTTATTTTTTGGGGGGGCATCACTGCTCTCCGGTGGTGGGAGTAGGAGGCCCAGCCCCACTGCTGGAATTGAACCTCCGTCCCAGTGGGCCGCAGTCCCGCGCACAGCCACTCCGCCATCGGGGCTCAGCCAAAATGGGATTTTTTTACTAGTAAAAGAAAAAGACTATTATTTAGAATTCCTTGTGGAAAAGTGAATGCCTTCGTCAGAAAGGTGAATGTAGCTTCACCCAAGAATTGCTCCAGCATTATTTACAAAGGGCTATGTGAGAGAACAGCGCAACTGCAAATTACTCTAACATGTTTATAAAACATGCCTAGAGGCTATTGCATATGTATTTATTTTGCAGGTGCAGCCATTGAAAGGGTGATTTACAACCCCAAATCTGTTAGTGAGGGCTCTTTATAAATGGTATACCGAATTCTATTATTGTAAGACAATAGCATCAGTTATTTATTCTCAGAATTCTTAAAATATTTGTTATGGATGACTGGTGATTGAAAGAGCTCATACTTGCTGACCAAAGAAGCATTTGGGAGCAAAGGGAAATATGCATACCTTTGCCCCTTCACAAGGGATGTCTTTGCCCCCAAACTTAGCAGCATCAGATACTACGAGCATGTCTGAAAACAAGTTATTGAGTAAAAAAGCACAGCCCTGGTATCTCAGATTCAGATATTTCAGGTTCATACACTACTTGCCCCCTATTTTCAATATTCCCATGTGTTGAAAGCACTTTTCTAAAGTATTTCTTTGTTGTTCCCCAAGGTTTCAATCTGTGATTTCCATATATGCATTTTAAAACTGCATCATTCGGTTAAATATTTTCTAATCTTAAATGGTTTCATTTCCTTTCCTGTTGTTTGTTTCCCACCAGAATAGAGTAGCCTGTTGTTGAGCCCAGGCCTGTGACTGTCCCAGACTCAGGTCTAGCGGTTGAAGCATTGAGAGGATGGCTGTCTGCTGAGATGGTACATTTCAGTGAGGAAATAGTTCATGCCTTGCTGGCAAACTGGGAGGCAGATTACGTGACACAGCGGGGGAGAGTGAGTCCGAGTTGCGGTGTCTTTGGAATGAGACAAGTTTCAAACCTTCAGTAGGTGAAGGGTGGAAAGTGGAGGATGCTTTACAAATGGTCTGATCAGGCACGCACACGCGTATGTGTGTGTGCGTGAGTGTGTGTGTACGCGTGCACGCGAGTTTTCATTTCCTTTAGGCATCCAAGAGCCAGGTGATTCAGAATCTGTAAGAGGGCTCTACTGTTTGAAGCAAGGAGAGTTTGCAGTCACTGAAAAGGCATTTCTTGAGTGACTGAGATGAATGGAATGTTCCCTAACCTCATAGCACCTCCTCAGGACTCTACAAGCATACATTAGAACACATCCATAACAAAGGGAAGGGAATGTGAGGGAACCAGCGCCCACCATGGAGACATGGACTGTTTTGAGTGCACACATTCTATAACCAGAGGTTCCCGTGGGAACCCATTGTAGGCCTTTTGGGATAGCTGGGATAGACCCACAGTGTCATCGTTAGGACATCATGCAGATACTACATTTGGGGAGTAATGCACGTGGGTTCATCAGGAACACTGTGATCTCACCTCAGAGTGGCGGCAGAGCCGGGCCTCAGTGGTCATGTTTTACAGTTGCTGTGCTTGGAGCCCACAGCCACTGGTAATTTCCCCTTCATTCGAAAACAGCCGGTTTCTAGCATGACTCCCTTTGCCCATGCAATTGAAGATCTAGGAGTCATCCAAATGCACTGTTTGCCACTAGTTTGAGTAAGGCTGCAATTCGAAAGGTCAGCAGTTCAAACCCACCAGCTGCTCCAAGGGAAGAAGTAGGGGTTTTTGACTACCATAAGCAGCGGCACTCTTGTAAGCTCCCAGGGGCAGTTCTGTCTTCTCTGATTAGGTCACTGAGTTGACATCTACTCTATGGCAGGCAGTTTTGGGGTTTTGTTTTTGTGGCATCACTGCCTTGATGGGAGTAGGAAGCCCAGCCTTGCTCTTAGAGAACTGCTGCTGGATTTGAAGTGCCAACCCTGTGGGCCGCAATTCCGCACACAACCACTATGCCACCGGGCTCAGCCCAGTTTTGGGGTTTTAGGGATCATGTTTTTGAATTTTGTTTTGTTTTGGCTTGATGAGGGTGTGGGTGTGTTTTTTCCCAAATTGTTGGGGTGATGGGATTAAAGAGATTTCTCATAGAAGGCATTTTCAGTCAGCTCTAGCAACAAGATCTTTGTTGTCTCATGCTCTGCTTTGCATACACTTGGAGTCCCCAAAGACTGTATCAGAACAAGGTAGGTGAAATGAAGGACTTTTAAGCTCTTGAACCAAGACCCAGAATAAAATGGTGTGTGTGTGTGTGTGTGTGTGTGTGTGTGTGTGTGTTCGTTCATGAGGATGTAAACTATCTGGAGAGATAGCTTGGTGTAGCTGATGATAGATAAGAAGGTACATAGATACACAGACAACTACATAGATAGGTAGATATATGAAACTGAATATGTAACTGGAACAAGTCTCACACAACATTCGCCTTCCAATATATGCTATTATCTCATCTATGCCATTTAATTGAATCTGTGTGTTAGTCCAGGTAGACTAGAGGAAAAAATTTATAGACACGCATATGGATATGAGGAAAAGGTTTATATACAAGAGAAATGAAACACTGAGAAAGCATTCCAACCAACTCCAAAGTCATAAGTCTGATATTAGCCCATATGCCTGATACCAGTCTAAAATGTCTCCTTCTGACTCATGAAGTCACAGGTCAGTGGGTGCAGAATCCCAGCGCTGGCAGGTGTCTCCCCATGGCTCCTCGCTTCCAGGGCTCAGGGTCCATCAACAGCATCCAGTGGTGGCAGAAGCAACTCATTGCTGGCAGGGGTCCCCACAAGGCCTCTCCAGCTTTAGAGGTCTGACTCCATCAGGGCAAAGCCATGTGGCTTCTTCTCTGGCTCCTCAGATGCTGCCATCTTGTCCATGATTTATCGTCTCTGAGACTAACTCACAACAACTAGGGAGATAGCTTCTCATCGCCACAAGAGAAATATCGCGAGATTTCCCAGACGTATCAGGAGAAAGCCATGCCCACACGGAAGCCTCATTGGCTACTCAATGGCTATCTCCAGATTAAAAGGCCAGACTCCACCCCTACATCTCAATTATGAAATTAGCATAAGCACATGCCCGCCACAATCTTTTCTTTTTAAAAGAAAAATTCGAGTTGAATGTCACTGAGTTCATTTCATGATCTTCCCAGTGTCACAACCCCAAAATAGAAAGCCGTACACTAAGGAATGAGGCAGGTAATCTGAATGTCACTGAGTTCATTTCATGATCTTCCCAGTGTCACAACCCCAAAATAGAAAGCCGTACGCTAAGGAATGAGGCAGGTAATCTGAAGTCCTCATCTCTGTGTTTCCAGGAAAATGTAAGAATGACCTCGTGGATCCCAAAATCAAACCAAACTCACTGCCCACTCACAGTAGTGATCCTATTGGATGGACAGGTTAGTACCGCCCCTCTCAATTCACAACTCTTCACAGGAGTAGAAAGCCCGAAGTGGCTGGTGGTTTGGAACAGCTGATCTTTTGGGTCGCAGCTCAGATCATCACCACTACACCACCAGAACTGCTTTGTACTGATTGCCGTGCCTTTGACTGAACTTACTGACATAGGCTGGACACCAGGTGAATCCAATCTCCCATCCTGATTGAGGTGTTTGGCTCACTTCTAGCCATTGTGGTTTTGCCCAGCTGTAACCCAGCCCAACCAAACTGAGGGAGCCCCTTCCCATCCATGGAAAGAGATACAGAGTAGTGGTTAGTGAAGTTACTTCAAGCTGGTTATTTAAAGATTGGAGTCAATCTCCCAGGAGAATAAAGGTCTGTGAATTGCTTTTTCAATCTGAAAGGAAGACCAAAATAAGCTTGAGTGGGAGGAAAGTGGAGGAATGTTTTCAATTCTATAAGAAGGACTTGAAGAACTTGTTGATGAAGAGCAAGGATGACAGCCAGCCATCAGCATGGATTATGACTCAACACAAGAACCCGGGGTCCTCACACCAGGACCAATAGGTAACATCATGATACGTGGAGCAAAGGTTGAATTGTCAAGGATTTAGTCTCGCTTGGATCCACAGTCAAAGATCATGGAGGCAGCAGTCAAGAGAACAAAAGGCGAGTTCCATTGAGGAGACTGCTGCGCGAGACCTCTTTAGAGTGTTGCCAAGCAAGGATGTTACTTTGAGGGCTAAGGTGTGCCTGACCCAAGCCGTGGTATTTTCATTTGCCTCGTGTGCCTGTGGAAGTTGGACATGCATAAAGAAGACCAAAAGAGACTCCATGCATTTGGGTTGTAACCCAGGAGAAGAATGAGTGCCACGGACTGCTCAAAGGACAATCTGGTCTGTTTGACGGAAGTAAGGCCAAAGGGCTCCTTAGACTCCATGGCACAGAGGCAAGAATGGGAGACTTTGTCTCACTTACTTGGGATATATTGCCAGGAGAGACCAGTCCCTGGAGAGTACCATGTTTGGTAAAGGAGAGGGGCAGTGATAAAAAGGATGACCCTCAGGGAGATGGAGTAACACTGTGGCTGCCGCAGTGGACTCCGACATAGGAACAATTGAGACTGGTGCAGGGCCAGGCAGTGATTCACTCTGACCTGCATAGGGTTGCAATCCACTCAAAGACCCTTAAGCACAACGGCAACAGCGCCTGGTGGTTCATTGAGCTGTTGGCACTTTGGTGGTGGTGATTGTATGCAGGAGAGTCCGACTCCTGGCAGCCCCCGGTGGAGTGCAGAGGGACACTGTGCCATAGGGTTCACCGCTCTGCCACACACACCACCTTGCCTGCCTTCCAAGGCGCCACGGGAGGCTGTGAACCACCAAACTTTACACTACTAGCGGGGGGCTATTACCTGGGCCACCCGGGAGTCCTGGAGCCCCTAGTATCTGAAACAAGTCTCTAGGAGACAGACAGTGCCCAGCCTTCCTCCTTTCTCAGCATGGTAGCCCCTTTCCCAGCAAGGTTGCCTTTGATTTTCGATCTCTGAAATCTCTGTTGATGAATAGTAGATTGCACCCCCATCCACCCCCACCTCATGAGTGGCAGAGTGCTCAGACAGAAATGATGGAGGTTTTGGTAGGGAGGAGTTGCTGGGAATGATGAATTGCCACAATGGGCTAACTTTTTAAAAGGGTAAGGATTGAAACGGAAAAGAAGTTATGGATTCCACCCACTCCAGAAATCAGCAAAGTGATACTTCTCTCAATTAAAACCTAATGTAATCTCCATCCCACCCTTAGTGCATTACTTCTGCTGTGTTGATGAAAACTGAGCGTCACATTGATTGACTTCCCATGCCTTGACAATCCTTAATTATGGCCAGGAGTGGGACCTTCCCAAGGAGCTTAGTCATCTGAAAGCTGGAGCTGTCTCCCTCACCTCCAGAGTCTCAGGCCAGGACAGGTGATGGGCCTGATGGATCACTTCACAGCGCAGCTCCTCCACTCCTTCCAAGAGGAAAGAGATCTTAAAGATAGCATTTTCTTTCAATTAGTGGGTCCATGAAATATGGAAAGAGCTGCACATGTCAAATAGCTTCACCACTAAGCACTAAGGATGCCCCTCTTCAAGGTAGGAGAGCCTGACTCGTGAGGCTGAAAGCTTGTGTGTTTGCAAATATCTGCAAGTAACTCCCACCTAACAAAGACTGGTACACACACAGTGTCTGAAAGGCTGGGGATATGTAAATGTTAAGGGAGCTGAAATTTTTATAAGGCAATGGTCTCAATTCTAAAAGGGTCACATTCTCTACCACCATTAGAGTTTCTATAAAAGACTCCTGTTCGGAGAGTGGATTTTTCCCCCTGCTGCACATAGGCAATTATCTCCATTTTAACCTTGGGTAGAGGAAGTTGGACTAATAGTTAAATGTGCTTAGAATTATATCTATGACTTTTTCACTACCCTGGAATTTTCTTATTGAAAGCTCAGTGAACTTCTTAATTTAAAAAATAAGAATCAGCTCATGCTCCCTGCCCCTGGTAATCACCAGGGCCACCACTCTCATTGAAAGCACATTAAGGGCCTACCTATCTGTCTCCGTGCTAGAACTTACGTAGTCACAGCCTCTGCCTTGGCAGAATCAGCAGCATTGCAGGCGTGCTTCTCAACACAGGGTGATGCAGTCTCTCGGGCAGCATTTGGTGATGTCTCTCAAGACTCAGCCACATCAAGTCAGATCTAACTCAGTGCAACCCGATGGGGCCAAGCAGAACTGTCTAGATGAGTTTTCAAGGCTGTAACTCCTTACAGGAGTCAAAAGCCTCGTCTCTCTCCCAAAGAGTGCTGAGTAGTTACAAACAACAGTCAACTGTGCCACCAGGGATCCTTGGGTAGCGTCTGTTTTGTTTGTCAGGGTTGAGAGCAGGTCATAGTGGCCTTGGGTAGCCTACCCTGCCCAGGACAGCTCCGCACAAGGACAGATGTTGTTGGTGTTATAGCTGTTACCTTGGGTTCTGACTCACTGGGACTCCAGGCACAATGGAAAGACTGCTGCTCAATTCCAGGATTGGCTAAGGATCTGACTACTTTTGGAAGTAGATCACCAAGCCTTTCTTTCTTCCTAGTCTGTCTTAGTCTGGAAGCTCTGCTAAAGCCTGCTCAGCATCACACTAGCCTCCACTGACAGGCACATGGTGACTACCCATGAGGTGCATTGACTGGAAATCCAGCCTGTGTATCCCAAGAGGAGGTGAGACCCCTGTCAGTAAACCAATGTTTCCTAACACAGACTTCATCTAGTTCCAAATCTCTATGGCACCAAGGCTGAGAAACCCCATGTTAGATGCCGGCAGATACACTAGAAAGGCATACTGCATTATACAAAAATTATCGCTCCCAATTGTGTACCAGCATGTTCTGGGCATTTTTCAACTTACCAAGCTATATTTTGCTTATTTAATAGCTCTGTTGACACTTGTACTTGTCTCATAATTAACACTTACACAATTGTGGCACCATTTCAATGTAACCGGGACTTGAAAAAGCAATTGTCAAACATGGCTGGAGTTTGTTCATGATTTACCATGGAAATCTTACAAACAGGAGCTAATAATGCTGTAGCAAAGGGCTCCTATACCTTCCAGACCACACAAAAATAAACAAAAAACAGACCAGTGGATTAATTAAAACGAAAGTTTATTTCTACCTATTGTCTCAGAATATCAGCAGCCCAGGGCTGAAGTGGTTCCTGCACAGAGTAGGATCCCAGGTTCCTTCTGTCTTGTACCCTCAGTTTTTGTCATGCAACTTTCAGGCCATGGTTTAATTTGGCTACTGTGGTCCCCATTATCACATGCACCATCCCCCCAGTAGAAGGCTGAAAAGAAGTGGTGGCCATGGCCTCCCTTTTAAGGCAGACCTTGGGCCAGTTGTCCCAAAGAGGAGTGAGACAGCCTCCTGAAGGACACTGGAACAATGGGGGGTGGGGGTGGGGGGCAACAGCAGATAGTTATACTTTATACTATGAAGCCCTGGTGGTGTAGCGGTTAGGAGTTGGGCTGCAGTCCTCATAGCAGTTCACCAGCAGTTCTGCACGAGAAAGACTGGGCCTCCTATTCCTGTAAGCAGTTACAGTTTTGGAAATCCCAAGGGAGTCACTAGGAGTCAGCATTATGGCAGTGAGTGAGATACTTGATACTGGGCAATATGACAGCAGTTCTTAATTACCAGTGTACCATGAGTTTTTCTTCATTTGTGTTTTTGTCAGAAAAAAGGAGGGCAAGCTAAATAAGTGTGGCAACCTATGCCTTAGAGGTTGCCCAACCTTTTGTCTGGTCTGTGGTCACAAGGGCCACAGCTAGCGGTAGGAAGGTTATATGCAAACCCCACCGAGACTCAAAGGACCCTTTCTTACAGTAGGGAGGGGAGCGAGCATGTGGCGAGGATGGCTGGCCATCTCTGACCGAGACACTTTGTTTCAGGCTAATCTAAGGTCAGGAGGAATCAAAGATTGCTTAATTCCAAATGGCCTGAGGTCAGAAGAGAGTGCATAGACTGTGACAGTGTCTACAAAGCCCTGTGATTTCGTTCTGTTAGGTTAATTGTGAAGCTTCACCTAAGAGGCAGTGGCTGCTTGGAAACTGAACAGCCAGGGTTGAACTCTTTGAGTAGCCACTTGCTGACTGAGTTGATTTGGCATCAGCACTTGGATTTCATCGACTGTAAATGGCAGTACGGCGTAGTGCATGTGGTGGTAATGAAGATGAAAGAAGTAATGGGTCCAAATCAAACACTCAGACCATGCCTGCCGCACAGTGAGCATGGGTAAAAGCTCTGACTGTTGGTATTACTGTTAGATAGGCATGAGTCTGGCTGGCTGCTATTACCTGGTCCGAGCCTTGGTTTATTAAGCACATGAATTTCTGTTCCTTTTATTTAGTTTTAAAATCTCAAAGGATATTTATTGATTTGATCTACTTCTGAGATGTAATCTTCCGTGTCTAATGTGAAGTCAGAAAGAGCAGGCAAAGTTAGACAGAATTGGGCAAGCAGTAGATAGCCGGGGGCCTGATGGCCTCACAGCCGTCTGTGCGAACGAGCTCGGGATTCCTTGTGAAGCCTGATGGGTCTGGCTGCTTTGTCAGCTTCGCAGAGCCTCATCTCACGTTGGTCTTGCTTCTCAGCAGGTACCAGACACACCTGGCTTGAGCCAGTGAAATTCATTACACACACAATCATTCCTTCTTTGCTCCTCAGAAGGCATGCAAGTATGCAAAGTGGGGGAAATGGAGAGTTCAGGAGATTTAAAAGTATCCGGGGTTATCTGGCCTCTGCTAGCATTTCAGATTTCAGTGTATTATAATATTTATCCTTTCCAGATAATCTTCCATTTTAAAAAACAAACAGGAGTCCTTTGTTTTTCTTAAAAACCTGTTAAGACCAAAGGTGGCAGTCCAGGTCTGGGCCCCCTCTTAGGACAGCCTCCAAGACAGATTCTCTTGTCTTCCTGCTTCCGCATTGTGAACGTGGGACTTGAGCGAGGCCAGGTGTCGCGTTGAGCTGCTGACAGCAAGGTCTGCAACTGGAAATCACTAGTCACTCCGTAGAAGAACCGTAAAGAGTGATCATCACGGAAAACTCACAGGGGCCGTTCCATCTTGTCCTATCGGGGTTGCTGTGCTAGTCTGGGTTGACTGGAGAAACAAATTATTAGACGCTCTTATGTATATTTGAAAGAGCTTTATGTACAGGAGCAATTGAATATTAAGAAAACGTCCCAGGTCAACCCAAAGGAAGTCCATAAGTCTGATATTAGCCCATATGTCTGATACCAATATATAAATTCCTCTTCAGACTCACGCAACACATGCAATGACACCAAATACAAGAAGATCACAGATCAGTGGGTGGAAAGTTGTGTGGATCCAGTGGCAGTGGAAGCATCTCAGCACTCGTAGGGGTCTCCACAAGCCTCCTCCAGCTCCAGGACTCTAGTGTGGTGCCATGGGTCTTCTTTACAGGAATGTCTCACAGGGAAAGAGTGTATTGGACCCCGGTGAGCTATTTCCCTCCTTGGCACCTCCAAACGAGGTCATCAAGCTGTGACCTGATTGACAAGCTAGCCTCCACCCCTTCTTAAGTCTCAAATTGACAACAAATTATGCAATTACCACAGTCACTATGAGTCAGAATTGACTGGATGGCAGTGAGTTTTGGTTCCTTTTGGTTTGGGGGACTCATGGGCACAACCACCCTGCTCTTCTGCCCCATTCATTCCAACAATCAACATTACTCAAGTGAAGGGTAGGATATCTTTCAAGCTATAGCTCTGTGCTGTATGTGTACTTCAAATTGTGGAGAAACCCCACATATAGAGTGGTCATATAGAGTGGCTGCTAAAATGTACCTGTTTACGGTTATCTTATTTCTTGCTTTTAACCAGTGTACACACTTTTCAGCAGCTCCGTACTCTACCTTTACATGGAGTGATAGATGTGCAAACCACAGGCCTCACTTCAATTGGAGACCGTGTATTTTCTGTAGATGATAACGGAACCTAATGCTGACATGCAGTCAGAAAAGGCCCAACCAGAAACCAAACCCACTGCCAGCCAACCAATTCCAACTCAGAAGGCCCCGGGGCCACAGTGAAACGCCCCTTGTGGACTTCCCAAACCACAGCTCTTTGCAGGAGCAGACATTCTTTTTCCAAGGAAGCAGCTGGTGGATTTGAACTGCTGCCCTTGCCAGCCTAGTACATAACCCAGCCGTACTCAGTAGGCAAACTTGGCTGTGACTTCCTTCCTCCTCAAAAAGTTTCCCTTCCAAGTCCCTTTCAGCCCACCTATTGGCAGGGTGATTGTACTTCTACTTAATCTTAAAGTCAGCAAGGGAGCATAATGGTGACTTATTACAGCAATGTGTGTTAGCTTCTCAACAGAAAGCTATACAGAAAAACAATCCAGAGTCTCATATACAAATGGTAAATCATTCAGCCTGCCTCGTGTCTGAGGGAGGGTGAGTTTAGCAATGACACAATGAGGATTTCCAATCAGCCATTTTCATGTTTACCCTAGAAGAGTCCGTTCCTTAAAACTCAAGATATTATAGTATAAATCTTAAAAAGTATTCGGGGATTTTAAGAAACAAACCATAGAGTGCTAGTGTCTCTGAAAGGAAAATTCCATGTTTATTTCTCTTTCTTTTGGAAATAAATGGGTTTAGGAAATAGAAAGGCTGGGAAGGAGGGTGCAGTCCTTTTCCATGGCCATCAGACTCACCAGAAGGACTATAAATAAGCTCTCAAAGTTCAGTGGACAATGCCCCCCCCCAACCTTTTTTTTTTTTTTTTTGTTAACTTGAGGGAGGTCTAAGACTCAGGTGCGTGGCAGGTGAACAGTTGTAACTTGGTCAGAAGAGACTCCTCTGGCTATTATGATCTGAAAACAGCAGAGGGGGCATTTCTAAAGGTCAACTGGAAGCTTTCTAAAATAATTGTACTTACAGGCAGAGTGTATCTTTCAGAGCGAGGTCTGCACTGAGCTTTGTTCTGCGGAGTCTTTTCCCAGCACCGAGGGGCTCCAACTCTGCCTTGGGCCAGATTCCATGTGTTTCTGGGCAGTTTTGTGTCATGGCTATTGGGCTGCACCAGACTCCATGGGTCATGCCATCCTCCTGGGAGTCTTTTGGCTCATAATTCCTACAAAGGTCATCTCCAAATTAAAAGATGGAAAATCTTTATAAAACAGACTCACCCAATGCCTCTGAGCTTGCCCCAGGCCTGGCACAAGCCTTGAAAGGAAGCCCACAGTGCCTATACCTCTGGGCAGAGCTGGGGCTTCTGTTGAGTGCATGTGGAATGAAGATGGCCTTAGTCACCTACGATTGTGAGGCAGGGGGAAGGGTCTCATTTCTGACATTTAGTAGAGGCCCTTGAAGCATAGTTAATTCTCGGGTCTTTTATTGTTTAACTGGCTCCCTATCCCCTGCACTGGTGTGAAGATGATAAAACCAACTCACTGCAAGTCAATTCCAGTGCATAGCGACCCTGCAGGATGGAACAGAAATGACCCTGTGAGTTTCTGAATCAGAAACTCTTTACAAGACATTTGAATTACAGTGGTGGCAAAGAATGTTGAAAATAACGTGGTCTGTCCAAAGAACAAACAAATCTTTCCAGAAAGAAGTGTGGCCAGAATGCCCCTTAGAGTCAAGGATGCTGAGACTTGACCTCCCGTGCTCTGGACACGTCATCAGGAAAGACCAGGCCCTGGAGGAGAACAGCATGTTTGGTCAATTTGAGGGGCAGGGAAAAGAGGAAGACTCTGGACAAGATGAAGTGACACAGTGGCTGCAACAATGAACTCCGTCCTAAGAACAATGGTGAGGATGGGCCAGAACTGGGCTGTGCTTCCTTCTTTGGACATAGGGTGGCTGTGCGTCAGAGCTAGATAGACAGGAAGAATTTAACAGCAAGTGAAGGAGTAGAACGCTCCATCATTGTTGAGTGGCTGCTGGTTTTGAATTGCGGAACTTAGCAACCCAATGTACAACCCACTCCCACATCCTCGGAGCCCTTGGGTTACGGCAGTAGATGAGATAAGACCAAAGTGTCAAACATGTGAGAAATTCAGTTTGCCAATGACCCAAAGGAAATCTCCCCCTCCTCCTTTTCCCTGACTCCCGTCTATAGTCTGTGGTCTCTTGTCAGTGCTCCCCACTTCGAGGACATTGTTCCAGAGATGTGTTATGCATAGACAAATGAAGAACATGTGAGCATAGACCTTGTCTCACATTAGACCCCTGGGGTAGTGCGCACAGTTTATGCACCTAAGTGTAGACTGGAAGGTTGAAAGTTCAAGTCCACACAAAAGTGCCTTGGAAAAAAGGCCTGGTGATTCACTTCCAAGAATCATCCAGGGACATCCTGTGCAGCACAGCTTTACTCGGGCACACGGGGAGCCACTATAAGCTGGAGGGTGACTCCATGGCAATGGGGTTTTCGTTCCCGAGCAGCTCTCTGCTTAAAGCAGTAGAGAGAACCTCTTTGAGAGCCAGGGGTAAAGTGGCAGTTCCTGTCCTGCATAATTCCAAATGGCAAAGGGTTTATTTAACCTGTGGCATCCATGGGTTACCTCCTTGTCAATGGAATAGCCTGTAGAAGACAGGAGTAACGTAGACACAGAAGCCCCAAGGAGTGGATCAGTGCAATTGCATTTGAGCTAATTACTGGAGTCAACAGACCATTTTATCTTAGTGGAGACACTGTCATTTAGTTATTGGGGCCACACACATATATGTGAGCTCACAATCAACAACCAATTCCTTGGCATGTAGTTTTTATTGGTGACAAGATTTAATAGCAGACTGTCTCTAAATCAAATCCATAGGGAATGAGAAGCTTAGTTAAGACACCATACTCTAGCTGGGCATATATATTAAAGAATTTAGAAAAAGTACAGCTGCTTCCACACCCCTTCTTGAAATGTCCCCTCTAGGCCACACCCTGCAACAGTAATCAAATTGTAGGTCAACTCCTCTGCCAGGGAGAGCAAAAGGAGAGCAGGTGCTTGTGAGAGCACCGCAGTCATGTGGTATCTCTCACAAATAAATGCAACCAGACAAAGACGGTTAGTCAGTTGGCAATGGCTCCAATGTTTCCAGTGGTGTCTGGCAGCCAGGTGTGGAGCTAGTTTAGCTGTCACTCTCCGTTATTTTGTACTGATCTGCATTTTAGAAGAGGCTAGGCGGTATGCTCTGTGCCACTAACCAAAAGGTAGCAGACTGAGCCTCCCCAGTGGCACTGTGGAAGAAAGGCCTGGTGGTCTGCTTCAGTAAACATTGCAGCAAATAAAACCCCATTCTGCTCTGTAACACACATGGAAACTGCGTTTGAATCACTCAATGGCATTATATTAGGGTTTTTCATTTTTGGAAGCGGAAACATCTGCCAGTTCCTTGGAAAGCCTTGCCTTTGAAAACTCACGTGTTGGTTGTTGTTGTTGTTGTTTTACCATTACCATATATGTTACATGACCAGTATTTTGAATTTAGTGTTGCTATCCCTTGCCTGTGTTCTTGTAGATGTTTTCCATTTTCTGGACAGAGTTGAAACAGCTCTGGAGTTGGCCTGTTTATCTGTGGTGGTGGTGGCAGTGTGCGTGTATGCGCACCTTTTCTGTGTAAACAAAAAAGTGCCTATATCCAGGAGGGTTGCCTATCATTGTTTCCTATAAGTTTAGAGCATGACCACATTTTCAGCTCAAAAGACCAAAAAGACCCTGCAGGGTGAATCCATATGCTTAAAAAACAGCCCCGCACCGTTGCAATCAGATTGTGGCAGCATTCCAGCCTGAGAGTATCTGAGTTCCCACAGTCATATTAAATGCAAACATCTTTGTGCATACAACAGCCAAGCTGCAAAGGTGCACATGCCAAAATCAGCAAGTAGCAGAAAACATGATTCTCATGGTGACATCTGTTCTGACTAGAGAGCATGTTCTGTCATACCATGGGCAGTTTGAAGACTGATTTGTTATGCAAAGCCCTTGGAATGCAGTGTGATTGTGACCCTGAACTTCAGAGTTTGAGGGCGGAGGGAGGTGAAGAGACACTAAACTGAAGACTCTTCCCAGACTCGATTGCACTCTACCACTCTAGCTCACCAATTCCTCACCCACACCTCACTCACCGTCACTGCCACAAACCCCTGTTGCTCCCCAGGAATAGCTGCTGGTTTCACACCGTTGGACGTTGCCTTTAAGGGCCCATCACGGCACCACTACACCCCCAGGGCGCCCATCTCCACCTCAAGTCCCCTATCAATTGGATTCCTTTTTCTTAGTTCACAGAACCTAGAATGGAAAGATCATGGGATTTTCCCGTGAACTTCTTGAAGCCCCCTTGTACGTGCATACAATTTATAATGACGCTAGGTAACTGGCAGAGGTTGCATTCCCACTGATGGAGTAACAAGTCCCAAACGAACCCCCTGGCTGTCCAGTTGACTGTAACCCATAGCAATGCAGGGACAGAGCAGCATGGAATTGCCCGTAGGACTCCCCAGACTGTCACCCTTAGGGAAGCCGAGCACCTGTGTCCCTTCCACAGAGCAGCCGCTGGGTTCGAACTGTTCCCTGTGTTTTTCAGTAGTCCAGCACTTACTCACCGTGCTACCAGGAGTCCTTAGGGAGTGCTGTCTTTCCATTATTTCCAAAACTTCAATCGGTTTTCTGTAGTTCTCCACCACGCCCCCCCCGCCCCCCCCCCGCCACCCCATACTTAAGATCTTTGATTTCCTTTTGCATTTGACAAAGTAAATGAAAAGAAGACGCATTTCTGTCCGCATTTGCTCACTGTGAGGTTGTATCAGGGAGTGTTGACCAGTCACTTCAAAC